>ML407439.1:0-29846 GCA_005239525.1 Nicotiana knightiana | reverse complement strand
AATAATAATTATAATAATAATAATAATAATAATAATAATAATAATAATAATAATAATAATAATAATAATAATAACAACAACAATAATAATAACAACAATAATAATAACAGGAAAGACAAGAATAGAAGAAAAATAGGTAATCCATATCAACAAACTCAAAATCAACTAACAGAGAACCTAGAATGATAAGTCATATAACTCATCCCAATTACCGAGGCCAATCCAATTGTTACAGACAAATATAACTGTTACCAATATATTGCGATGGGCAATCCGATCCCATAATATCAACTTTAAATAATTTATTACGGCGTCCAACTCGATCCCAACATATAATCATTGTCAACATCATAATCCGTCCTTATTCCGCCATTTCAATTCATTACCTTTCAATTTTCACTGCGGCGTTCAACCTGCTTCCCAAACATTTTCAATTAACAATAGTAATTAAATAACTAAGATTTACAAGAAATCCTACATCAAAAGAAAAAAAGTACGAGCAAAAGCGAATAACATGATAACCAAAGAGTCTTGAACAACTCGGATGTCTCAACTTTTCTAAATCAGTAGTATCTATCATTTAACAATTCATACAAGTGAAACTACACTAATAAAGGCAACAAACAATATGAAACTATAAGATAAACCACGCATAAGACAATTTAGACATGTAAGGGAAGCAAATAAAGACAACTAGTAAATAAGCATGGAATTACGAAGGGGGGACAATTTAATACAAGGAATGTTAAATGGCAAGTAGCAACTATGGTGTGGAAATCAAATAAGCATGTAGAAATTAAGGCATGAAACAAGATATACTATAAAGCGACGAAAATAGGGGAGCAAGTCAATTCCCAATTGAACGAAATTTTGCAGACAAGTTTCAAATAGCTATACAGAACCATTCCAGTTTTACCATCAGAATTCGAAATTGTTAGCTAAGAAGTCATCTTACGGTCAAACTTAGAAATTCTTCAAACTTTAAAAAATGCTAGTTTTCGGTGAAATTCGTCAAACAAATTAGGGACTTTCGAATTCAATTTCAGATATATGCCCAAGTACTAAATCATGATGCAGTCTCATCGGAACCGTCAAAATACTTATTCAGGCTCGTTTATATAAAATGTTGATTGTGGTCAACTCAAGTCATTTTGAAGAAAAAAATTCACATTTTCTTAAATTTTCAAATAATATTTTTTGAAATAAGAGGGAGACTGTGGATGCAAAACGAGACACAATAAACGGAGCTAATTGGGGTTTCATAACACATAAATGAAGACAAAAGTTCAAGATGACCTATCAGGTCATCACAACATCTCTTTTTAAAATATTTTTAGGACAAAATACATAGAGTTTTTTTTAATAAAGTATTTGTATTTACTGATCATCAAAAACAATTTACCACGCGGAGAGATTAACTCCCTGTACCTGCTATGAATGGAACAAGCTTCATTCTTGGGAAGAAGTAGGATTTCTAATTAAGCTTAAAAAGTCCTAAGGATGATGAGAGCAAAATATTGTACCTCACCTATACAATTTGTACATCCTCATGGAACATCAAAAGTGAAGATACTATACATATTCCTACCCATAAAGGAGTTTTTTATTGTTTGGAATATAAAGGAGGAGAGATTTATTCTATCAGCATTCAAGCTTCCTCTAACTTCTCTAGGAAGCATCTGACTCTCAGTAATCCATGTGACATGGCTGCACTACTTTCCCCCATTGGCAAGACAATCGGCAACCTTATTTTCTTCCATAAAGCTATGTTTCATTCCCAATTTTAAAGTGTTTGAGTCGATCTCTGATCTTGCTTATACCATCCCAAAGATTCCATGGAGGCTCGATAATGTTAAGCACCCATTCCACCAAAAATATAGAGTCACTCTATATTTCTATATTGCTGAAGCCAATCTTAACACACCAATCAATAACAGTTTCGTGAGGAAGAGCTTCAGCCATATTATTAGTGTTATAGCCCAGATATTGGCCAAAAGCTTCAATCATCATATCTTTGTCATCTCTAATAATCCCTCCTCCTCCACAAAAACTAGAATTGCCTTTTGCACATCTATTAGTGTTAAGTTTCACCTAGCCAGGTTTAGGCCTTATTCATCTTATATCAATAGAGGAGATCTGGGGCTTAGCCACTTCCATAACTTTGTAAAAGTGCTCCCATTGCATAAAGGGTGATTCTGTTGAATTGCTTATGATTTAATAAGAATTAACTGATCATAAATTTTATGAATGATACTATTAGCAACCATTCTGACATTCTCATACCTTTTTTTTCATCTAGCCTTCCAAATTCCCTATATTATGATCTCTGGTAAAACATGCAAAGCCATCTTCTGTATTGGGTTGATTCCCTTAGCCATCCACTAAGAGATTATTTGTAGTCTCAAGCTAGCATGACCATGATTAATGTCAAAAAGTATATTAAATAAAATGAGCCAAATAGTATCACTGATCATGCTCTATAGAAACAGATGCTCTCCATTTTATTGAACATAGTTGATACAACACGAGCATATAGAAGGGAGTTGGACATAAAATTTCCTCATATTAAGATCAACAACTTCCTTCCTTCCTAAGAATTCTCCAAAGATAGAAGGAGATTTTTAGAGGAGTATTCTTCTGCCACATCATTTTATATACCAGGGAATAATTATGAGAATGTTTGATTTTGTTATATGCAGATTTACAAGTAAGTCTCCCATCTGAGTTACCAGTCAAAATAGGGACACCAGCTAGATCAAAAGAGTTAATTGTAACTCCCTTGATATGAGGTACAACATTGTGAGGGAGAGCCAACCTCAATTTATTAACATTTCGGTTGCATGAATATAGCTACTTTTCCTTTAATAGAGGTAGAGTCCCCTGCATATTGAGCAAGCTTACCTAGACCCGTCTAATTATCCCACCAAAAATTTGAATTACCACCATTCACTCTCCAAAGAATAAGGTTATCAATCTTATCTTTAATCTTCATCATTCTCCTCCAACTATGGGAGTACTTGTAACTCTATTTTAGAGCCGAATGATGAATTCTTTTTGAATATTTAGCCTTCATAAATTTAGTTCATATAGAGTCATTAATTCTGAATTGCCACCATAACTTAGCAGCAAATGTTTCTCTCATACCAAAGAAGAGATCTGATGCCTATACCACCTTCAAAAGTAGGAAGACAAAGTATATGCCAGGCTGCCAGTGATGCTTTTGTTTGCCTTCATTCTGACTCCATAGAAAGTTAGCAAAAATCTTTTCTATTTGCTTCAAAATTGTCTTTGGGGATTGGAAAATGAACATTAAATGTATTGGGATAACAACTAGAATGTACTTTATCGGTATTACTTTACCACCAATAGAGAGTTTGTTGCAGTGCTTGGAACCAGTTCTTTATAGAATCCTAGTGGCCATATTTGCAAACTATTGAATCGTTTTCCTTCTAGGGAAAAGAGGACATCCCAAATAAGTTATAGAAAATTATGATATCTGAATGAGAAAGATATCTCCCACAATTCTCACTCTTTTTCCGATATCCCTTCATCCATCAAAGCAATTTTTGTCTCTGTAGATGATTTGGCATAAATTCTCTTAACATTTCTTCAAGCCCTCCACAATCAACTTTAATGTGTGTGATTTACCTGAACAAAAAATAATAAAATCATCAGCATAGAATAGGTGATTGATCTTAGGTCCATTTGGTTCCTTAGCAAAACCATTGAACATATGATCTTCATAAAGTTTGTTAAGAACACTAGAAAAAACTTTCGCAACAATTATAAAGAGATGTTGAGATAGGATCCTCCTATTTAATTCCCCTTTCATACTTGAAGAATCCATGTCTTTTTCCATTAATGTGTACTGGCTATTTGACATCACGTTCCACATGACACGTATCCATTTCTCAACAAATCCCATCTTTCTCATAACTGCACATATTAAATGGCAAGAGAATCTTTCACAAGCTTTATTCATATCAATCTTGAAGATAACATTGCCACATTTTTTCTTCCTCTTAATCTCATGGATAATATTTTGAGCTAGCAGAACATTCTCCCCTATAGTTCTCCCTTTAATAAAGTCACTCTGGTTCAAAGAGATAATTTTGGGGAGGATAGAAGAGTCTAACTTTCAAAACTTTAGAAGTAACCTTCTGAGTGACATTTCTTAGACTAATGGGTCTAAACTCAGAGAAGGTTTGAGGGGATTATACTTTAGGGATAATTTCTAGGCATTTGCTTGTAAAATATTTAGGCAATTATTCACCATTAAAAATAGCCTTGACCAATTTCACAATATCTGTACATACAATATCCTAGAACTCTCTGAAGAAAATAGGATGTTGAAACCATCTGGTCTAGATGAGCTATTTTGGTTAATGTTAAAAACAACATCTTGGACTTCCTAATGAGTAGGATCAACCATAAGCATCTAGTTATTAGATTCATCGATTGTACTTGGAATATTCTCCAGCCATTTAAGATTGGCCTTTTCATAAACCAATAAAGGACAGTGGTCAGAGCTTACTCTAGCCAAATGTTGAACACTAGTACTGGCTAAACAGTCATTCCATTCATCATTAATGAGCATCCTAACTAGTCTTTTACAGATAATGTCATGCTTTTTTCTTTCATTGCACCAAATAAACCTATTTCCACTATAGTCAATGTCATCAAGGCCACAGTTATTTGGTGTCTCCATGAATGAGATGCTATTACTAAGTTTGTGAGCCTTTCCCCATTATTTTTTTCCATTAATAGATTACTATTGAAGTCCCCACACACAACACATAGATGATTGATAGTGGAAGCAAAGGCTCTCGTGTAACCCCACAATTCTTCTTTACATGTATGTTTAGACTTGGCATAAATATCCATTAGATATTCTCCAAGTAACCATTGGGTCTTTACTAGCAAAGATAGAGCAATTCAAATCGTTACACCAAAAAATCCAGATTTTATTACTGGAATTAGCTAAGCACCCCTGCATACCAAGAGCATGCTTACAATTTTGAATTGTATTCTCCTTGATAAATGGTTCTTAAATAGCAACTAAGGAGATCTTAGGACTTGTAATAAGAAGCTTATCTCTGTTGAAGCTTGGGATTTCATAGCCTTTATATTCCAATAAGCACCTTAATCATTGAGGGATAATTTTGAATGGTTTCGTGAATTCAAATTTTGATTCCTAGTAATAGGAGATTCCTTGCATGTCTTCTTTGTCTTTTGTCTGTCCAAAATCCTTGGGGATGTGTTCCTTTGCATAGAGGCCTCACTAGCAACCTCTTTAGTTCAATCCCTTTCAGATTTAGTACCTATACTAGTTTGTAAAATTTTCTGTGTCCTTTCATATGAGGATTCTTTTGATGTGTTTTCTTCTTATAATGAAAACTCATCTGCACATTCATCTGTAGCTTCATCTGCTTCTTCCTTGTTACTTTCTTCTTGGTTCTTTTCCTGATGCGTGCTAACTTGTCTATCATCATTATTTCCTTTATCTCCCGCCTCCATCAATTAATCAAAGCTATTTTGAGTAATGATAGTGTTCTGATCCATAGCTCCTTTGATAACATCTTCCATAGTTTCTTTATACTTTTACCGTTCCTTTTTTTTTCTTCAGTTCTTTTTAGATTTTGAGCTGCCAGCCATTTCTTAATCCACATTGGACAAGTCAACTAATAACTTCTGCAACTCTTTGATCATGATACTATTAGGTGTGTTGTTGATTAGATACTCATGTTGTTAAGATAGTTCTGAATTGTCTTTTATATTTGCCTGTGGTCCATTTTGAGCAATAACATCATTTCCCAGTTATGCACCAAGGACTTCAATAGCCTTATCGTTAACTACCTTTCCTTAAAATTCATTATTCTCCTTCGTACTTTTATTACCAATTGTCTCATTAGTTGGGAGACGCTTGTCTATGCCAAAATTGACTCTAGTGGGTTTGTAGACACTTTTAGGAGGTTCACTTCTTCCCCTTCTCCTATTACTAGCATCCTCTTCCATGATTTCTTCTTCCCGTACCCTTTCTTGAATATCTTTCATAGGACCTCTCACATTTTTAGGATCTTCCCTATTAGGGGAATTAGGGTGGTCTCTATTTTTGATGATCTGTTCCTCAACCTTTTTTTTTCAGAAAGATTTTCTTTTCCAAGGCTCTACAATTGAAAAAAAATGACCCAATTTCCTGCCGTGCCTACAATATTTTGGGATATTTTCAAATTCAATTTTCTACTCAAATCCCTTAAGTGGAGAGTTATCGTCTTCATCTGCTATGAAGACATTATGAATCAGTGGCTTAAGTAGATAAATTTCTACTCTCACCTTAGACATGGTGAGTTTGTTCATTGTTTCAAGTAAGGGAAATAACGAAGTAAAGCAACAAATTAGATATCAATTTAAACAACAGAAGTAACAGTACAAAAACAAGTGCACGATATCACACTTCGTGCTTTTACTCTCATCCTCACCAAATAATAAATAGAATGCACGGCATCACCCTTCGTGATTTTACTCTCATCCTCACAATAAATCAATAGAAACAGCACGACATTAACCTTCGTGCTTTTAATTTCATAATATGGTACGGCATCACCCTTCGTGCTTTTACACTCTCTCACAATATCATACACGGCATCACCCTTCGTACTTTAACACTCTTCCTCACCCAAGCAAATCAATAACAGCAATCCGGCAAGGAAATCAATAACATAAACAATAATAAAAAGGTAACGTCCCGGCAAGGCAAAACAACAATTGAATCAATACCATCCCGGCAAGGGAAACAACTATAACCAATCTCACTTAGTTGTTTAACTTCATGTAGAAATTCGCAACTTGAACCAATACTTAACAATAGGAAATACCAATGAAATGCTATTATCATGGATAATTATCAAATTTAACCTGAGTAGTGCTTAATGAAATATCACATAAATCAAAATATTCGACTAACGAGCATGCTTGACACCAACATATAGATACTCGTCGCCACACCTATACATTGAAGATAACACTATCACGTTGCAAATAAGATACAATACCTATTCCCTCAAGCTAAGGTTAAGCCAAACACTTACCTCGAATTCCACGGTCAAACTCAAGCCCTAATTACCGCTTTCCCTTTAGAATTCGCCTCTGATTCACTTGTATTTGAGTCGATTCTCTTGACAATCTTCTAACACACGTTAATTGCGATAAAACATGGAACAAGTCATATGAAAATATCAACGAAATCACGTTGTGTAAGCAAAGAAAATCATGGCCGAAACATTTCCTCAAGAGCATTGCAACAACGTTGCTATGTTCTTTAGCTTAGAAAGTGATTTGGATAAAGTTTCTTATGTTCTTGGTTGAGGTTGAGGCTCTCTTGTGATTTAGATTGTAATATTTCTCTGCTCTCTTGTGATTTGGATTGTAATATTTCTCTGCTCTCTTGTGATTTGGATTGTAATATTTCTAAGAGATGGGAAAGATAATGGAACTATATGATTTTATAATCACTCTTTGAAGCTTTCATCCGTTTTCTAGCAAAATATAAGACGAAGGTCTTTTTAAAATCATATTTTGTGGCCCCCACCTATTGGGATGACTAAGCCACTAAGTTTACTAGCTTTTGCCACATATTTTATGCACTTAAGAGTCACCATATTGAGCTTGAATTGCTGCCACGTTTGCTAGCCTTAAGCTTACCCAATGACTCATCACTAACTTTACACATATTAACCATGCACTTTTAGTAACTTTACATATGTTAGTCATGCACTTTAAGTAGCTTTACACATGTTAGCCATGCACTTTAAGTAGATTTACACATGTTAGCCATGCACTTTAAGTAGATTTACACATGTTAGTCATGCACTTTAAGTGCTATGACACTTAGTTCCACCCTTGGCCAAATTAATGTCATGTGTAAGTCCATTAAAGTTCCTCTTTACATGTGTCATCCCTTGGCCAACCTTTCATTACATGGAGACACCACATATCTTTGCATGTATAGATATATGACACTTACTACCACCTTTCCACATCTCATGGCTTATGACCACGTGTTACTCTAGTCAATAGTACTAGTAAATTTCTAGTCTACCCTACAGTCTTCCATTTAACTAATTACACATATAATTAATTCTAGCACTCAACTCCCTTAAATATTAATATACTTCACATATCTTACTATTTTAAATGCAACTTAGCATTTTCCTCAATTTTTCCTATAACAGCTTTCCGGATATACGCCCGGACTGCCTACGTAAAACGAGGTGAGAAAAAAAATGAGATTTTCACGGCCTCGGAACACAGTTTTGACTTATAAAATGAGAGATGACGTTTTTTGGGTCATCACATTCTCAACCTCTAAAAGAAAACTTTCGTCCTCAAACAGAGATAGAAAAGTACATGAATCAGGGAAAATATGGGGATATCGGCTCCGTATATCGGACTTGGACTCCCAGCTAGCTGCCTTGGTAAGCTGACCTCTCCACTGAATACGAACCGAAGGATAACTATTCGATCTCAACTGACGAATCTTCCGGCCTAATATGGCTACCGGCTCCTCCTCTTATGTCAAATCCTTGTCCAACTGGACACTGCTGAAGTCTAACTCATGGGATAGATCGTCGTGATACTTCCGAAGCATAGACACATGAAACACTGGGTGCACAACTGATATATTCAGTGGCAACGCAAGTCTGTAAGCCACCTCTCCCACTCTATCAAGGATCTCGAAAGGACCGATGTACCTAGGGCTTAGCTTTCCCTTCTTCCCAAATCTAATCACGCCCTTCATGGGCGACACCCGAAGCAACACCTGCTCTCCGACCATGAATGCCACATCGCGAACTTGGCGGTCGGCATAACTCTTTTGCCTGGACTGAGCTGTACGAAGTCTGTCCTGAATGATCTTAACCTTATCCAAGGCATCCTGCACTAAGTCTGTACCCAACAACCGAGCCTCTACCGGCTCAACCCATCCAACCGGCGACCGACACTGTCTACCATATAATGCCTCATAGGAGCCATCTGAATGCTTGACTGAAAGCTGTTATTGTAGGCAAATTCAGCTAATGGCAAGAACTGATCCCATGAACCTCCAAAGTCAATAATACAGGCTCAGAGCATATCCTCTAAAATTTGAATAGTACGCTCGGACTGTCCGTCAGTCTGAGGATGAAATGTTGTGCTCAACTCAAGCCACGTGCCCAACTCACGCCGGACTGCCCTCCAGAAATGCAAGGTAAACTGCGTACCTTGGTCGGAAATAATAGACACGGGCACACCATGAAGACGAACAATCTCCCTAATGTAGATATCTGCCAATCTTTCCGAGGAATATGAAGCTGCCACATGGATGAAATGTGCTGACTTGGTCAGCTATCCAAAATTACCCATACCGCATCGAACATCCTCTTAGTCAGTGGGAGCCCCACAACGAAGTCCATGGTGATACACTCCCACTTCCACTCAGGAATCTCAACTTGCTGCAGCAATCCACCAGGCCTTTGATGCTCGTACTTAACCTGATGACAATTCAAGCACCGAGCTACATATGACACAATGTCCTTCTTCATCCTCTTCCACCAATAATGCTGCCGCAAATCCTGATACATCTTTGCGGCGCCTGGATGAATGGAATACCGGGAACTATGGGCCTCATCTAAAATCAGCTCACGAAGTCCGTCCACATTGGGAACACAAATACGACCCTGGATCCGTAAAACTCCATCATCACCAACTGTATCCTGCTTAGCACCACCGTGCCGCACCGTGTCCTTAAGGACACACAAATGAGGATCATCATACTGCCGATCTCGAATACGATCAAATAATGAAGAACGAGAAACTGTATAAGCTATAACACGGTCAGGCTCAGAAACATCCAATCTCATGAACCGATTGGCAAAAGCCTGAACATCCAAAGGAAGCGGTCTCTCCTCAATCAGAATATAAGCAAGGTTGCCCATACTGGCTGACTTCCTACTCAAAGCATCGGACACCACATTGGCCTTCCCTAGATGATATGAGATGGTGATGTAATAGTCTTTCAACAGCTCCAACCATCTCCTTTGCCTCAAATTCAACTCTTTCTTCTTGAAAAAATATTGCAAACTCTTGTGATTCGTGAACACCTCACATGACACGCCATATAGATAACGCCTCCAAATCTTCAGTGCATGGACAATGGCTGCTAGCTCCAAATCATGAACTGGATAATTCTTCTAGTACATCTACAACTTACGCGAAGCATATGCAATAACCTTGACATCCTGCATCAACTCTACACCAAGTCCAACCCGAGAAGCATCACAATACACAGTATATGGCCCTGAACTTATGGGAAATACCAACATCGGCGCTGTGGTCAAGGTTGTCTTGAGCTTCTGAAAGCTCGCCTCACACTCATTTGACCACCTGAACTAGGCACCCTTCCGAGTCAACCTGGTCATCGGGGCTGCAATGGACGAGAACCCCTCCATGAACTGACGGTAGTAGCCTGCCAAACCTAAGAAACTCCGGATCTCTGTGGCTGATGTGGGTCTAGGCCAATCCTTGACCGCTGAAATCTTCTTAGGATTCACCTGAATACCCTCTGCTGACACGACATGACCCATAAATTCAATTGAACTCAACCAAAACTCACATTTCGAGAACTTGGCATATAATTGACTGTCCTTCAGAATCTAGAGAATGACTCGAAGGTGCTGCTCATGCTCCTCCCGACTGTGGGAATAAATCAGAATATCATCAATGAAGACAATCACGAAGGAATCCAAATAAGGCCTGAACACTCGGTTCATCAAGTCCATGAAAGTTGCTGGGGAATTTGTCAACCCGAATGACATCACTAAGAACTCATAATACACGTACCGAGTGCGAAAAGTTGTCTTAGGGACATCGGATGCCCTAATCCTCAACTGATGGTAACCAGATCTCAAATTAATCTTCGAAAATACCTTGGCACTTTGAAGCTGGTCAAAAAAGTCATTAATCCTCGGCCATGTATACTTATTCTTGATGGTAAACTTGTTCATCTGCCGATAATCTACGCATATCCTTATCGATCCATCCTTCTTCTTAACGAACAACACCGGTGCACCCCAAGGTCAAAACCTAGGCCTAATAAAGCCTTTATCAAACTAATACTGCAACTATTCTTTCAACACCTTCAACTCTGGTGGGGCTATACAATATGGCATAATAGGAATGGGCTGAGTGCCCCGACCAAATCAACACAAAAGTCAATATCCCTATCAGGTGGCATACCTGATAGGTCTGAAGGAAATACCTCTGGAAACTCACGGACAACGGGCATAGAGTCCCTAGGAGGAACCTCGACAATAGAATTATGAACATATGCCAAATAGGCCAAACACACCTTCTCGACCATGCACCGAGCCTTCATATAAGAGATAACCCTGCTGGAAGAATGACTAGGAGTCCCTCTCCACTCTAGTCGAGGCAACCCCGGCAATGCTAAGGTCACGGTCTTGGCGTGACAGTCCAATATGGCATGACACAGTGACAACCAATCCATCCCCAAAATGACATAAAAATATACCATATCAAGGAGTAGAAGATCTATGCTTGTCTCCAAACCCCCAATAAACACTACACACGAACGGTAGACACGATTTACCACAATAGGATCACCCAGCTGTGTAGACACATAAGTAGCTTTACACATGTTGGCCATGCACTTTAAGTAACTTTACACATGTTAGCCATACATTTTAAGTAACTTTACACATGTTAGCCATGCACTTTAAGTGCTATGATACTTAGTTCCACTCTTGGCAAAATTAATGACATGTGGAAGCCCATTCAAGTTCCTCTTTACATGTGTCATCCCTTGGCCAACCTTTTATTACATAGAGATACCACATATCTTTGCATGTATAGATATATGAAACTTACTACCACTTTTCCACATCCCATGGCTTATGACCACGTGCTACTTTAGTCAATAGTACTAATAAATTTCTAGTCTACACTACAATCTTCCATTTAACTAACTACACATATAATTAATTCTATCACTCAACTCACTTAAATACTAATATACTTCACATATTTTACTATTTTAAAAGCAACTTAGCATTTTCCTCAATTTTTCCTATAACAGCTTTCCGGATATATGCCCGGACTGCCTACGCAAAACGAGGTGAGAAAAAAAAGGAGGTTTTCAAGGACTCGGAACACAGTTTTGACTTACAAAATGAGGGATGACTTTTTTTGGGTCATCAAATAAAACATATACATACACATACAATTATCCCCCTACCCCACACTTTAAATTGTGCCATGACCCTATAAAACACAATTAAAAAGCATTAGATAAAGGAAACTTTTGTGGGAGTTTGTTCTGCAAGATTGCACTGCAATGCTCTGTGAGCTTGACCACTGAGGTCTCTTTTATCTTCCTCTTCTTTGTAAGAATCTCCTTCAAAAAATTTGCATAAGCTGACATATGGGAGAACACTTATGTGAATGACAAATTTACATTAACCTGTTTCAGCATATCAAAAATTTCTCGAATTGCTTATCCATATTTTCTCTATACAGCTTTTGGGAAAAAGGTAAAGTAGGCATGTGCTTTCTCTATTCACGATCCTCCTTTCTTGAATTCTCTTCCTCCATCCTTTTCTCAGTTGCCTTCATGCCTTTCTTCTTCTTATCCACTTCATTTTTCAGCTGCTCCCCGCTTTCTTATTCAGGTATCACATCTTTTTTGACATGGGTGGGCTCTTTCAACACTTGCCCGCTTCTCAGAGTTACAACGTTCATTGTTTCTGTGGGCTTCTTTTGGTATCAACAAGTAGAGTATCTGGGATCCTTTCAGACAAAATTGTTTCAATCTGTCCCACTTGTCTCTCCAGATTTCGAAGACCAGTACCTATATCCTTGATTGTTGTTCCATGTTCCCTCATAGATGCGCTATGAATTTCAATCTTCTAATCAGTTTTCTGAATAAAAGACTTCATGAGATCTTCTAAGCCAAACTGAATGGGCTATTAAGACTGAAATTGCTACCTCTACTGATTATGGAAAACTGAAGCTTCTTGTCCCTGGGGTCTAGGATTATTCTATTTCCACGCATTTGTTATACCCCTAGGTGATCTCCATTAAAGTTGTAATTCCACACAACATTCACTTCCTCACTTAAGGCCTAACACTCATGAGTAGGGTGTCCTCTTCCATATATATCATAAGCTACATGATTCTTACTCTGTATTGAAGCTAAAGTCAGCTTCCTTATCTCCTTAGCCATGGCATCAAGTTGTACCTGCACAGATGTGTTAGCATAAACCTGGTGAACACCAGCAACTCTTCTTCTTTCAGCACTTTTAGAGGGCCACTGATTTGTATCTTCAGACAATTCATCAAGAATAGTGACTATATCCTCTTGTGTCTTCCTCATCAACGGACCTCGAATTGCATTGATCAATTTCTACATAAAATCGGTGTCAACCCATCCAAAAAATCCTGGAGTTGCATAAAGTTCAATTCCATTGTGTTGACACTTTTGAACTATCTCCTTAAACCTCTTCCAAGCTTCAAACACTGTCTCAGTATCTTTCTGGCAGAAGTTATGGATCTCTCTTCTAAACTTGCCCGTTTTTGCTGAGGAAAAATATTTATCAAGAAATTTTCTGGTTATCTCCTCCCATGTTCTAATTGATCCCCGGGGCAAGCTTCGAGCCACTGCTTCGCATCATCTTTAAGTGTGAAGGGAATGCCCTTAATTAAATTGCATCTTGTGAAACACCATTGTATTTAAAGGTGTTCATAATCTCCTCAAAGTCCATTAGATGGTTGTTTGGATCTTCGTCCATATTTCCTATGAAGACACAGTAATTTTGAAGAGTTTGGAGCAACCCTTGCTTCAATTAAAAATTATTAGTTGCAACTGCAGGTGGTCGATACCTGACAAACCTTGGTTTTAGATCAATCTAGCGTAATCACCAGGTGGTCTCCCAGTACCGGGAACTATGTTTCTGCACTGGTCTGCAACTATGGGTTGTTTTTGATAAAGTCTGTGACCCCTCTCTTCTTCATAAATGTGTTGTGCATCTCTAATAGATGCTTCTCCAACATCCTGTGCAACATTTTCTCATTGTTAGGGTTCCTCTCTTGCAGCCAAATCTACATTACATCATCTCGAGCCATATTTTCTTTTGTTGAGGATCACCCAAACTTCTTGATATTCTCAGGGAGATTTCTTTCCTTCCTCAGCTGTCGTAGTTGTTTTTCTATTTCTGGTTCGTATGTTACAATAATTGCTGAGAAGATCAAGTCATGCGCCATTCTTACTTGCAACTGCGCACAGTGAAAGAACACCAACCGTAAAAGGGAAAAATAAAATAAAATAAAAATAAAAAATTCCTCAATTAGCACTATAAACTATTTCAAACACTATTGTTTGCCAATCCCCGAAAATGGCACCAAAATTTGACGAGCTTAAAAGACAACACAAAATTATGCTCGCTAGTCGAATATAGTATAATATAATATCGTATCCAAATGGATTGGCTTTAAACAGTATTCTTGTAGTTTGTAGCTAGATTGTTATCCAAGATGATCAACAATTGAGAATTATGTGAAGTAAAACTAAAATTAACTAAGAATCTAGAGCTAATTGACTAATGACAATTGAACAAAAGTAAGCAAGGAAGATATCAATGGGAGAAGATAGGGGTTGATTGGATAGGTGCATGATATTTGTCTGAGATTTAACTCTAGTTAATTCACTTCTAATGTTCAAGTGAGTCTCTCAAATTCACTCAATTATCAGTTCAAACGTTTAGTAGAAACTCCTCTCTCAATTAAGTCTCAACCTCACAATATGAACCAATTTAAGCTCGATGAAGATATGCAAGAATTCGTAGTGGATTGGTCTTTAGGAAAACCTCTTTTGATCATCCTCCTAACTAGGTTTAATCAATTATTCAACTAGCCTCTTCGATTAGTAAGAAGAATTAATGAACTCAACCAACAAAATAAACTACACTAGACACGGCTTTATAAACTACCTAGGACACTTGAACCTAGTGCACTTATACTAAGCTTTGTCACGCCCCGAACCTGGGCCTAGACGTAACACAGCACCCGGTGCCTGACTACATGTGACCAAGAGAACCAATTGGCTGAATCAACATATGATATCATAAAATACTGAATGTGAAAGATAAACTAACATATGCTGATGTGACATACATCAAAGTGTGATAATATAAGTCTGAAACACATCTGAAGCCAACAATGTTTAACCTGAAAAGCACGTGACTCTATCTAACTTTTACTCTGGTCTATCAAGCCTCCAATGAAGTATTGAGAACATTGAGAGTATGTAAATACTGAAAGGCTGTTGTAACGACCCGGTCGGTCGTTTTAAGAGTTAGCGCCCCGATCCCCTAATAACTGCTTCTCCTATGTCTATTTATGTTATTGAAACATGTTGGAGTATTGAGTGGTAAAAACCGGAGTGATTTTGGACACATAGTCCTTAAATGTAGATTTTAGCCTTTGAAATTAGGTCGTAGCTAGATCTGTGTGAAGACAGATCTGCAATGGAATTTCGTCCACTGCGTTATCTCCGTTGGGTGATTCAAGGGTTAGGAGCTTGTTCGGAATGTGTTTTCTAGGTCGGTTGTAGATTTAGGCTTGAATTGGTGAAAGTAAGAATTTCGGCGATTTCGGCGGATAGGTGAAATTTTGATATCGGACTCGAATGGAATTCCGAAAGTGACAGCAGGTCCGTAATGTCATTTATGACATGTGTGAAAAATTTGAGGTCATTCGGATAAGTTTAGACGTGTTTCAGCATCGAATGTGAATTCTAGAAATTTCATAAGTTCTTAGGCTTGAATCTATGCATATTTAATGTTTTTGATGTTATGAGATGTGTTTTTAAGGATCGACCAAGTTTGAATGAGGTATTAGGGTTGGTTGGTAATTTTGGTTGAGGTACCGGGGGCCTCGGGTGTGTTTCGGATGTTCAGATGGGCATTTTTGGCCTAATCGCCTTAGATGGTTTTCTTTTTTTTCTACAGCAGTATATTCCCACGGTGTAAGGTAAATGTGAGAGGTCCTGCGATCGCCAGAAAAGGTCCGCGATCGCAGTGTGTTGGAATCTTGGTCTTCGCGATTGCATGACCTGGACCGCGTTCGCATAGATTATTGTTGGTCTGAGGGAGTTTCAATATTTGTTCTACGCGGTCGCGTGGCCCCAACCGCGATCGCGTAGCTCTGGATCGTTAAGGTCCGCGATCGCCGTCGCGATCGCGATGAAGGTTTTTAGGCGCGTGGCTGAATGCTCTCCGCGATCGCAACTCATTGTACGCGATCGCATAGAAGAAATACATGGGCAGTCTTTTAAAGACCCAAGTCCGAGGGTTTATGTTATTTTCACCATTTTTGATTTTGAGAGCTCGGGAGAGGCGATTTTTTGAGGCTTTTTCACCTGGGTAACTTGGGTAAGTGATTTCTACCCAACTTAGATTAATTTCCATGATTCCTAACTTAAATCTAGTCTTTAGAATTCGAACTTGGGTGGAAAATTTGGGAAAAATTGGATGAACTTCATAGACCGAATTATTTAGTTTTGGGTGGGTTCTTGACATCCGTTTTGAGGGACTTTTATATGATTAGACTCGTGAGTGAATGGGTGTCCGAAAAATATTATTTTTACCCGATTCCAAGATGTGGGCCCGGGGAACTTTTTGGGCGAATTTCCTAATTTCATGTATTAGCTTCGAAGTTATTAGCTATTTTGTTTCCTGAAATGATATTTACATTGTGCAATCGAATTGACTAGATTTGGGCCACCTGGAGTTGGATACTCGTGGCAAGAGCGTGGTATTGAGTTGATTAGCGTAGTCAAGGTAAGTGGCTTGCCTAACTCAGTGTTGGGGACTTCCCCTTAGGCATTTTTATACTGATTTTGTTACATGGACGCCGTGTACGTGAGGTGACGAGGGCGTACACGGGTCAATGTTGCTACAATTCCACTTTTCCTTCCACGGCATCACTCATTTTCATTCCTATATTACTGTTTCCTGTGTTAACAGAGTAGTTAGCTTAAGAATAATCATGCCTACCTGTCCTTACTTGATTTCCTCTTATTTGCTACTAGTCGCACCATGCTTAGGTAGTTTTACTTTATTCTTGCCTGTTGATTTTCCTGAACTGCTTAATTAAGCCGTATCCGACATACTTTTGCATTGCATATTTAAATTGGGACTGCGGACCTAGATCCGGGAGCTTTTCCCCTGTACTACATTGCATATTTAAATTGGGACTACTGACCGAGATCCGGTGCTTTCCCCTTGTACTGCAATGCATATTTAAACTGGGACTACGGATGGTGTTCCCTGTGTGATATTCACGGATCACTGGAGTTTGCAGCTCATATTCAGGCAGAAGGATCTCAATTTGCGCCAATGTAGGTGGTTGGAGTTGCTAAAGGACTATGACATTCCTATATTATACCACCCGGGGAAGGCCAATGTGGTGGCCGACGCCTTCAGTCACCGGGTGGAGAGTTTGGGAATTTTTGCATATCTTCCGGCAGTTAAGAGGCCCTTAGCCCTAGATATTCAGTCCCTAGCCAGTCAGTTCATAGGGTTGAACCTTTCGGAGCCTTGCTGGGTTTTAGCTTGTGTGGTGGCTCGGTCTTCTCTTTATGACCGCATCCGAGAGCGCCAGTATGATGATCCCCACCTTCTGGTCTTTCAAGTAGAGTTTGGGGGGGGGGGTGATGCCAGGGATGTGACCATAGGTGATGATCGTGTGATTAGGATGCAAAGCCGTATTTGTGTGTCCAATGTAGATGGGCTTCGGGAGTTGATTCTTGAGGAGGCCTATAATTCGCGGTATTCCATCCATCTGGGTACCGCGAAGATGTACCAGGATCTGAGACAACACTATTGGTGGTGAAGGATGAAGAAGGATATAATGGAGTTTGTAGCCAAATGTCTCAACTGTCAGCAAGTCAAATGTGAGCATCAGACCGAGAGGGGTACTTCAACAGATTGAGCTTCCAGAGTGGAAGTGGGAGCGGATCACCATGGACTTTGTGGTTGGACTTCTTGGGACTTTGAGGAAGCATGATGCTAGTTTGGTGATTGTGGATCGGCTGACCAAATCAGCCCATTTCATTCCAGTGCTGACTACATATTCATCTAAGAGGTTGGTTGAGATTTATATCAGAGAGATTGTTCCCCTCCACGGTATCCCAGTATCTATCATTTCATACAGAGGTACATAGTTCATTTCACGGTTCTGGAGAGCCGTTCAGCAGGAGTTAGGCACCAGGGTAGAGTTGAGTACAACTTTTCACCCTCAGACGGACGGGTAGTCCGAGCGCACGATTCAGATTCTCGAGGATATGCTCCGTGCCTGTGTGATAGATTTTGGAGGGTCATGGGGTCGATACTTGCCTCTTGCAGAGTTTGCTTATAATAACAGCTACTAGTGCACCATTCAGATGGCAGCGTATGAGGCTTTGTATGGTAGGCGGTGCAGGTTTCCAATGGGATGGTTTGAGCCGGGCGAGGCCCGATTGTTGGGTACAAACTTGGTTCAGGATGCCCTGGACAAGGTGAAGGTGATTTAGGAGAGACTTCACACAGCTCAGTCCAGGTAGAAGAGTTATGCGGATTGGAAGGTTCGTGACTTGGCATTTATGGTTGGTGATCGGGTTTTGCTTCGGGTATCGCCTATAAAGGGCGTCATGAAATTTGGGAAGAAGGGTAAGCTGAGTTCGAGGTTCATTGGCCCTTTTGAGGTGTTGCAGCGGGTTGGGGAGGTCGCTTATGAGTTGGCTTTGCCTCCCAACCTAGCAGGAGTTCATCCGGTATTCCACGTTTCCATGCTCCCGAAGTATCACGCTGATTTGACTCATGTTTTGGATTTCAGCTCAGTCCAGTTGGACAAGGATCTATCATATGTTGAGGAGCCTGTAGCTATATTGGAAAAACATGTCAGAAAGCTCAGGTCAAAGAATATTGCCTCAGTCAAGGTTCTGTGTAAGGGTCATCCGGTCGAGGATGCGACTTGGGAGACCGAGCAGGACATGCGGAGTCAGTACCCTCATCTTTTCACAGCTTCAGGTATGTTTCTATACTCGTTCGAGGACGAACGATTTTCTTAAGAGGGGGAGAATGTAACAACCCGGTCGGTTGTTTTAAGAGTTAGCGCCCTGATCCCCTAATAACTGCTTCTCCATGTCTATTTATGTTATTGAAACTTGTCGGAGTATTGAGTGGTATAATTCTGAGTGATTTTGGACACATAGTCCTTAAATGTGGATTTTAGCCTTCGAAATAAGGCCGTAGCTAGAGCTGTGTGAAGACGGATCCGGAATAGAATTCCGTTGACTCTGTTAGCTCCGTTGGGTGGTTCCGGGGTTAGGAGCATGTTCGGAATGTGTTTTCGAGGTCGTTTATAGATTTAGGCATGAATTGGCGAAAGTTAGAATTTCGGGGATTTCGTCCGATAGGTGAAATTTTGATATCGGACTCGGAATGGAATTTCAAAAGTAACAGCACGTTCATAATGTCATTTATGACCTTTGTGTAAAATTTGAGGTCATTCGGATGAGTTTAGACGTGTTTCGGCATCTAATGTGAATTCTAAAAATTTCATAAGTTCTTAGGCTTGAATCTATGCATATTTGATGATTTGGATGTTATGAGATTTGTTTTTAAGGCTCGACCAAGTTTGAATGAGATATTAGGGTTGGTTGGTAATTTTGGTGGAGGTCCCGGGGAACTCGGGTGTGTTTCGGGTGTTCAAACGGGCATTTTTGGCCTAATAGCCTTAAATGATTTTCCGGTTTTTCTACAGCAGTATTTTGCTCTCTACGATCACAAGGGATCACCCGCGATCGCGTAAGGTAAATTTTAGAGGTCCTGCAAATTCTGCGATCACAAGAAGAGGTCCGCGATCGCAGTGTGTTGGAATCTTGGTCTTTGCGATCGCATGACCTGGACCGCATTTGCATAGAGTATTCTTTGTCTGGGGGAGTTTCAATATTTGTTCTACGCGGTCGCGTGGCCCCAAACGCGATCGGGCAGCTATGGGTTGTGAAGGTCCGCGATCGCAGTCACGCAATCGCGATCGCAATGAAGGTTTTTAGGGGCGTGGCTGAATGCTCTCCGCGATTGCAACTCATTGTACGTGATCGCATAGAAGAAATACCTGGGTAGTCTTTTAAAGACCCAAGTCCGAGGGTTTATGTTATTTTCACCATTTTTAAATTTGAGAGCTCGAGAGAGGCGATTTTTGGAAGCTTTTGCACCTGAGTAACTTGGGTAAGTGATTTCTACCCAACTTAGATTAATTTCCATGATTCCTAACTTAAATCTAGTCTTTAAAATTCGAATTTGGGTGAAAAATTTGGGAAAAATTGCATGAACTTCATAGACCAAATATTGAGTTTTGAGTGGGTTTTTGACATCCGATTTGAGAGATTTTTATATGATTAGACTCGTGAGTGAATGGGTGTTCGGAAAATATAATTTTTACCCGATTCTGAGATGTGCGCCTGGGGGACTTTTTGGGCGAATTTCCTAATTTCGCGTATTAGCTTCGAACGTATTATCTATTTTGTTTCATTGAAATGATATTTACACTATCCAATCGATTTGACTAGATTTGGGCCACCTGGAGTTGGATACTCGTGGCAAGAGCGTGGTATTGAGTTGATTAGCACAGTCAAGGTAAGTGTCTTGCCTAACTCTGTGTTGGGGGCTTCCCCTTAGGCATTTTTATACTGATTTTGTTATGTGGACGCCGTGTACGTGAGGTGACGAGGGCGTACACGGGTCATTGTTGCTGAAATTCCACTTTTCCTTCCATGACATCACTCATTTTCATTCCTATATTATCTGTTTCCTGTCTTAACTGAGTAGTTAGCTTAAGAATAAGCATGCCTACCTGTCGTTACTTTATTTCCTCTTATTTGCTACTAGTTGCACTATGCTTAAGTAGTTTTACTTTATTCTTGCCTGTTGTTTTTCTTGAACTGTTTAATTAAGCCGTATCCGACATACTTATGCATTGCATATTTAAATTGGGACTACGGACCGAGATCCGGGAGCTTTCCCCTTGTATTGCATTGCATATTTATTGTTGAGATATATGTTGTGCTGAGCCGAGGGCTCTCTTTCTGTTATTAATTTTTTTTTTCAGTTTCTATTAATCCTGTTTATCATTGCTTATCTATATTTCACTATTTTAAATTTATAATTGACTTGTTTTAAAACTCAGTAGAGCCAACTTGACCTCGTCATTACTTGACTGGAGTTATGCTTGGCACTTGCTGAGTACCGAATGTGTAGTACTCACGCC
This sequence comes from Nicotiana knightiana, assembly GCA_005239525.1. Classification (NCBI taxonomy): domain Eukaryota; kingdom Viridiplantae; phylum Streptophyta; class Magnoliopsida; order Solanales; family Solanaceae; genus Nicotiana; species Nicotiana knightiana. Next base: position 8,486 of record ML407439.1, on the reverse strand, counting down.
CTTTCCTGCGCATGTTTTTCCCATGTGCAGATCCAGGTACCAGTGCACCATATAGTGGCTAGGCATATCATAGCAGCTGCTTAAGAGTCCGCGAGGTAATTCTGCCGCGTCCGCAGGATGTCACGAGTCCCCTTCCTACTCTAGTATATATATAGGAGATATATAGATACACTTTCCTTATTCCTTTGTATAGGGCTACAGTAGTTCAGAGTTTGTGACTTTGTGATGTTCCGGATTTTGAGAAAGTAAAAGCTGTAAATGCCGAGTGGCTAAATTTTATAGTATTGCTTCTTCTTTACTGTTTCTATTATTGTTTTGTCTTATTTCCTCAAATTTTAGGCTTACCTAGTCGTAAAGACTAGGTGCCGTCACGAGACTGTTCGGAGGGTAATTAGGGTCGTGACAGTTATACAGTAATGGTAATGCCCCGAAAGAACTGGGTTCACCAAATAGCTGGTAAGAAAATCCTAGCCCTCCGAATCATTAACAGGTAAATCATTTGCTGCATTATGAGATGCATGACCCGGGAAAAATGGACGTCTATACATATGAATTGTATTGGTATGTAAAGCAACTGAAAGAAAGAACTATAAATTTTGAAACTGAAACCGAACTGATAATTGAGAATTGAGAATTGATAACTGAACTAAACAAAGGAAGTAAGGCTATGAATACTCCCTCCTCTGAATGATGAACCGCGTGTTTCTCTGAACAAATAAACTGCTGCTACAGGCCCAATATATATGTGCACAAGTTGCGGCCTCAGGCCCAAGTATACGTATACATAAATGCAGCCACGGGCCCAAAGATGCATAAAACATAAACTGCGGCCTCGCGTCCAAACATGAATAAAGCATAAACCGCAGCATCAAGCCCAAATACAGGTGATCAACATCGAGAAATTTAAATTCAAGAACTTAGAATCATACTACAATATGTGATGCTGAAATACTGAATCATACTAAGTTACATGATACTGGAATGCTGAATATGACTAGATTGAGATATGTATTCATGAGCTGATTATGAAAAATTAAACTTCAACTGCTTATGACATATTGAGTAATCTAAACAGAGACTCACGGACATCAAACCCAACTATATATTAATTATGCACTGAGCCAACAACGTTCAGAATGAAAGTCATGAACGAGTTACGAAGCTAGAGAATAAAAGTTGTACAACTATTTAAGGAACTAGGCTTAACTATATTTCTGAGGCAATTAGTAACGTCATAAAAAAAACGTAGTGTAGGAAAAATCATTAACATTCCCCAACATAGAGAGTTAGCCTCCCATACCTTGACTCTGACCTTTTTAAGCGTATCACAATGTTTGTCACCTCTTTCAACAATCTATGACAATATATATATATATATATATATATATATATATATATATATATATCAAGAGGAATCAATATTAGCACTATATATCAAGTGGAATCAATATTAGCACTAATGCTCATGTTTTAGTCGCTTGGGAATTTTATAAAACACCTTACGGGCGTAAAGCCTCACAGCCCTCATAAATGGTGTCTCTACACCCAACAACCCCATTCTCTTACTCATAAATAAATTCTAAAATAACAAATTTCTTATAATCAATATTATTATTCATCACCCATAAGAATAACAACACCGTTAACCAATAATCAACAATCAACGACCCAAACCTATCTCCGTTAATGATTTTCTATCAAACTCATCAAATCATATCTCATGAACTTATAGTCTATAATCATTAATCTGATGCTTTAATCAATTACAGGGTGAAGATATTACCTTTTGACGTTCAATCTTCTTGAATTCGAGTTCTAGGATTTCTTTTTTCAACAATGATGTCTCGGTCGAATATCTAATGATTTGAAGGGTTTACCCATATTAATAAGGTGTTGGAGACATAAAATTAACTTAGAATCATCATTAGAACTTACCTTGGATAATGGAGGGACCTTGGAGGAAGTAGGGTTCCTGAGAGCTTTCCTTCTAGAGCTAGTTTACATGTTTTGGAGTATGGGAAGCAAGGTAGGGCTTTCAAAAACGACTTTCCCGGTGCGCTCCCACGCACCTGAAGGCCCAACCGTGCACCTGAACGCACACCAAAGGCAGTGGCACTGCCACAAATGTGTGACCGCGCACGGGAACAGCTGGGCGTAGACTGCGCATTGTCCAGTAAAACGCGTATAACGTTTTGCACAGAGATCCGTTCGGACTCCATAATATATCATTGTAAAGGTACTCAAAGGGATACAACTTTCATGTTTTATATTTTCCCATATTCTCAACGGAGTTTCACGAAATCCTGATAGAAGATAGACATTCCATAAACTTAGTCGATTTTATCGAATCTTATTCACCTCACTCTCCGTCTTGATTCCAACACAACCATTTTCACCCATAATCATCCCGATAGGACTTCATATGTCTAAGATGTCATGCTAATACTCATTTAACACATCTACACCTAATCTGAATTTACGGAGTGTTATATACACCATCTTTAAGTATTTTGTGTGAGAGAAACTGATAGCGCATATCCCAAAATTTCCAACAATTAAAGGCTTTTCTAACAGAAAACCCTAGAACTAATGACCCGATAATAAGAAACTTGTACAAACACATATTAATGAGACCAACAAAGATGGAAGAGATATTGAAAAGGTACTCACTTTACATGACTAAATTTCTCCTTTCAATATTACTGGATAGATACGTATTCCACTCATTAAAACAAATATACTAATTCAGTTTTATAACAAACCACCTACTGACTGGCTATAGGAAGGGACGAAAAGGAACATCAATGTGAAATTTGGGACATTTTTTTTCCTTTTATGAATTAGGCCTAAAATAAAAATAAATCCTTTTTTTGTTTAGGGTGTCATGGTCTAGTTAATTGTCTTGCCTATTTATAATATATTTGCTCAATCTTTAAAAAAAAATAGAATTGCTTTTTTTAAACGAAAAATCATTGATTTGATTTGGAAAGTTAAGATGTTTTGCTTTATATGAGTTGTATTAGAGATTTAACAGAAACATTAGAAATTACAAAGAAAGAGACCCTTTCACAAACATAAGAAAGTAGCAATGAAATAAAATCGACGTACACTATTTTTTACAAAAAAACTAAATATTCTTTATCCATATAGCTATGAACAATATATGAAAAAGACTCAATAATTCAAACAGACTTATAATGCGTTGTTTTCATCTCAATTTGTGTACTTTTGTTCTTCTGCTTCTTTGTTTGTCTTGAACTCTCCGTAAAAGTATGAGACGAAACCCCAAAAAGAAAGGAAAAGAGCAAGGCATTTTCCACCTGAAAAATTTTCCCTAAAGAAAATTACAGCTAATATCTCAGTAACATGAAGTAAAACAACGATCATAACCCCAGACATCAGAGAAGAAGAGCAGTAAATGACACCACTAACACCCACAAAAAAGCATTGCCAAATAATGGAAGTCCATACTATAACTGTATAATATCCAAAGATGATATAAGCCTAAGGCGTAATTATATAAAAAAAATTATAATATAACGTGTTATGTATGCCAAATTTTAAAAATGTATTCCATGGTAAATGAGTTTTGATCGATCTATGAGAGAAATATGCTACTCTTTACGTAATTTATCTTGGTATGAAATTTAAGAAAGAAACATAGATTCATAAAATTTGGGTTTTAAAAAATGTTATATAATATTCGCGTGTCTTTAAGACTTTTCGAACATTGTGTGAAGCTTTTCATTAAGGTTTAAACAAGAAGTTTAGAATTAAATACTTTCAAATATAGAAATGTTATTTTACTTGGGACGGACTAATACTTTGAGATTTAAGTTTTACCAGGTTATCAATTAGTGTATCACAAATTTACTTGTATTTATCTTGTAAATGACATAACTATGTAAGCAAATTAACTCGACGACGCAAAAAAACTAAACCCACAAAACGAATTCGACGAAATGAGTATGAAGCATAATTAGAAATGTGTAACACGGGAAGAAAAAAGTACCTGAAAGTCTTATTGGCGATCATTCCTATAGTGCAAAAAGCAGTAGCGGCAAAACACATGATCATTTGAATCTCCAATACCAACGTAGCAGTAATAGCTTGTTTTGCTTTCAAGTAAATCAACTCAATGCAAGGCAAAATGACTCCATACAAAGCTACTGTGAGAAGTGTCATCATAAAACCTAGAATATAGGCCTTACTTGTTACACCTTCTGGTCGATCACCATTAGATCGGACACCTAATAAAACAGCACAAACTGTCAACAGAATTACTGTATTGATAGAGTAGGGTGTGAACTTCAGTTTCACTATGAAGAAAGCACCTACTGATGTGAAAGCAAGTTGAGCCGCAAGAAGAAGTGAAGAGGTTGATACAGGGGGTTTTGATCCGCCTCACAAATAGAGAAAATCATCAAGACCAGTGAAAACACCCATGACGAATGGTGCAATAAAAACTCGGGGTGCTATCAAGTAAAACATGGCATTAGAGCCTTCAGCTTTTCGACGATATAAGTATAGGATGGCAAGAGGTATAAGAGTGAGTGGCCATCCAGTAGTTTGTAACCAACTGCTAAGCCATATTCTTGAACCTCCCTCAACATAATATAGATGCATCATTAGAGGACCACCACAGATATCAACAGCGAGAATTAGACAATTAATCAATAGGAGAATTCTCCTCGTATTGGTGCTTAATCCTTTATCTTCCATTTTTTTCTTTGAAGATATTTGTGTTAGTAATCTGTATTGCTGTAAAATAAAATAATAATAATTTTTGAAAAATAAAGAAACAGTAAGAAACATCACTAGCGCGGGCTCTAGCGCGGGATTAGCGTGGCCGCTAGTGGAATATACCAGGGACAATGAGAAACCTGACTAGCGCGACCACTAGCGCGAGCTGAGCGCGGGCGTGCTAGTCCAGGTGTCCTTAGTTTTTTTTCTATGAAAAAATAATATAAGAATAAACCGAGCGCACTGAAAATACAGTATGTCCTTAAGGAAATTATTCCCCTCAGGTACTCGATGTGTTGGAATATATCCTCCCAGGATAGAATAATTTATCTCACCAGCGTATCGGTACCAAAAATACCGGTGAACAGTGAACCACCCGAAGGCAGTAAAACACACTGGAATATTTTGTGCAGAAGAAGAAGAAGAAGATCAAAAAATTTAGTAAGTAAAAATTATGGGATTTAAGGCATATTTATAGCCAATTTCGTACTGTTTCTGAAAAGGTTTTGCAACCTTTCAGAACAGTCATAACTGTTGGAGTAGGTGTGGATCCTTTCAGAACAGCCATAGCTGTTTTGAACATGTATGAATATTGCAGGAAATAAAAAAATTAATTTCAAATAATCCGGGAAAGAAAACGGGTCAGACCAGAACGGTTCGTGGGTCATTCCAGATTTGATTTTTTTTTCATTAATTAATTAAATAATTTGAAAAATATTTGTCCAAAAAAATTAATCAATCAATCAATCTTTGACCAAATCCAAATCTAAATCCAAATCCAAAGCCAAGCTGAGCCGAGCGAGCAACGACGGCGACGACGCGAGGTTTGCGTTCTTCTCAACTCTTTAAGAGCTAGAAGAAGAGCTTCTATATATATATATATATATACACACATAGATTTTCTTTCCTTCTTCCAATGAGGGACAAAGTGCACTTCAAAATTTCCCTTCCCTCCATTTCCTTTCCCACCATTTTCCATTCACTCTCTTTAAGCTACTCCAAGCATAGAATTAAGCTAGACTAAGCTTAAAATTAAACTACACTAACCTTAAAGACCAATAATCCCCCACATGAATGGGGAATGGCTATAAAATAAAGGAATCCACGGACGTGTGTGTGTTTTACATGCAAGAATTAATTGCATCTGGATAAGTAGGTTTCCCTTTGAACGTTACATAGTGAACTTATATCAGACATACTTGGTCAATCGATATCTTTGAACTGTCGATAAATCATTAACCATCTATGGTTCTCACGGTTGTGTTCGTTTCAGCTATGAACACCGCCTAGTTTCATGAGTGCTTAGAGAATGGGCCTTTACTTTCATTCCCCTTGAAGCGGCTTACACTTCACACTCACATAGGTGATTCCCAAATGTATTATCCTAAAGACACACTATCTAGTCATATCCTGCCAGACTTAGCAAATCATTAAAAAGCTTTAAGCTTTATTGACTCATCAAAAAGCCTTAATGCTTTACCTTTATTTCTGAACATTGTCTTCATCACGAGAATGGTTTGAGTTATTTGACAATGTTGAACCATCATTCATAACTTTTTTTGATCTCTTTGAACCTAGCTCTTGGGATCTCCAGTCTGCTAGGTAGAGTTACCGCCATGATGACTTGACCTAGGCCTTAACCCCATTCCCTTTGATGATCTTTCAACTGCCTCTCTAGATAGGCCTTTTGTAAGTGGATCCGACACGTTATCTCTTGACTTTACGTAGTCAATTGTGGTAACACCACTAGAGAGTAGTTGTCTAACGGTATTATGTCTCCGTCGTATATGACGAGATTTTCCGTTATATATTATGCTACCTGCCCTGCCTATTGCCGCTTGACTATCACAATGTATTCAAATAGGTACCAAAGGTTTGGGCCAAAATGGAATATCTTCCAAGAAATTTTGGAGCCATTCAGCTTCTTCACCGGCCTTATCTAAAGCTATGAATTCAGATTCCATTGTAGAACGAGCGATGCACGTTTGTTTGGATGATTTCCATGACACTGCTCCACCCCCAATTGTGAAAATATATCCACTCGTAGATTTAACTTCAGATGATCCGGTGATCCAATTTTCATCACTATATCCCTCGATCACGAAGGGGTATTTGTTATAATCCAAAGCATATTTTTGGGTATGTTTCAAATACCCCAAAACTCGTTTCATTTCCATCCAATGTATGTGATTGGGATTACTTATAAATCGACTCAGTTTGTTAATAGCACATGCTATATTTGGTCGCGTACAAGTCATGATATACATAAAACTTCCCAATACTCTAGCATAGTCCAGTTGTGAGTCACTTTCACCTTCATTCTTTTGAAGTACATAACTCACGTTAATTGGAGTCTTGGCAATTTTGAAATCCAAATACTTGAACTTGTCAAGTACTTTTTCAATGTAGTGAGACTGTGATAATGCTAGACCTTGTGGAGTTGATTCCTAAGATCACATCAGCAACTCCTGAGTCTTTCATGTCGAATTTTCTAGCCACCATGCATTTTGTAGCATTTATATCTGCCATACTTTTTCTCATTATCAACATGTCATCAACATATAAACAAACAATGACTTCATGACCTGAAGTGTTTTTAATGTAAACACATTTGTCGCACTCGTTGATTTTTAACCCACTTGCCAACATTATTTGGTCTAATTTGGCATGCCATTGTTTGGGTGCTTGTTTAAGTCCATAAAGCGACTTAACAAGTTTGCACACTTTCTTTTCTTTACCAGGAACCACAAAACCCTCAGGTTGTTCCATGTAAATCTCTTCCTCCAATTCTCCATTTAAGAAAGATGTTTTAACATCCATTTGATGGATTCCAAGACCATACACAGACGCTAATGCCACTAACATCCTAATAGATGTTATCCTCGTTACTGGCGAGTAAGTTTCAAAGTAACCAAGGACTTCTTTTTTTTCTATAACCATTGACAACAAGTCTTGCCTTATATTTGTCAATAGTGCCATCAACTTTCATTTTTTGTTTAAAGATCCATTTCGAACCTAAAGGCTTATTTTCAGGAGGAAGACCAACCAATTCCCATGTATGGTTATCCAAAATTGATTTAATCTCACTATTGACTTCCTCTTTCCAAAATGCTGAATCGGAATACGACATAGCTGCTTTAAGATTTTGAGGATCATTTTACAAGCAAGAATGTCACAAAATCTGGTCCAAAGGAAGTAGATTTTCTTTGACGTTTGTTACGCCTTGGATCTTCTACACTTGGAGTATTTTCCTTTGGTTCTTCCTGAGGTTGTTTAGGTCTTTCACTTAACGACTCACATTCAGTTTTATACGGATAAATGCTTTCAAAGAATTCAGCATTATCTGATTCCATTACTGTATTAACATGAATCACGGGATTACCGAATTTTTGGATCAAAAAGCGACATGCTTTACTGTTTGTAGCATATTCAATGAAAATGCAATCTACTATTTTTGGTCCGATTTTAACCCTTTTAGGTAAAGGAGCTTGTATCCTTGCTAGACACCCCCACACTTTGAAATATTTCAAGTTGGGTTTTCTACCTTTCCATTTTTCATATGGAATAGATTGTGTTTTGTTGTGGGGTACTCTGTTGAGTATTCGGTTAGCTGTAAGGATAGATTCCCCCCACAAACTTTGCGGTAATCCGGAACTTATTAATAAAGATTTCATTATTTCCTTTAATGTCCGGTTTTTCCTTTCCGCAATTCCGTTGGATTGAGGTGTGTAAGGTGCAGTAGT
>ML407438.1:0-54946 GCA_005239525.1 Nicotiana knightiana | reverse complement strand
TTTTAGGAGTCTATTTATATGTTTAGGACAAACCCTAAACGTGTAGGAGACTTCTATTCCAACCGGGAAACACTTAAACTTTTGAAAACTCGGAATTGACCGAAACAGGGGCCTGGCGTTATGAGGCTAACTCCTGGATAACGCCAGGCTAGGGCTGGCGTTTGGACCCTAACGCCTGGCTAATGCCAGGTGCACTCCTTCTCGCCTCCTGAGCGTATTTCCGATGTATTTGCACCCATTTAGCTCGGTTTCCATCTCCAGTTCACCTACACATGAAATAGACTCTATTATGCACATAAAAAGTATATTTTTATCATTAACTCACATAAAATGTAAGGCATATAACATGTTAAACTATGAATTCTAGCCTCGCATCAGAGCGCATGTACATACTGAGTACGAGTGCTGAGTGCGGAGTGATTGGGAGGCATGAGTGATTGTGAAGAATGCCCGAGGAGATGATTATGAGTGATTGTGAGGTATGCCCGAGGGACTGATTCTGAGTGATGTTAATGCCCGAGGTGCGGTTTATGATACATCTTTTTGCTCGAGAGGCTATTTGTGATTTTTATCACTTTCACTTAGAACTTTCATAATTTCTGTTGAAACTGTTGGAAAATTATTTTCAAATGATTTTTACTGAAATCGGTTTTTAAGCGTGAAGATTTGACACATATATATACTGTTGAAATGAAAGGTTGTACTTACTGTCAATTTGTGATGTGTTCTTATGTGTTTCTTACTGCTCAGACCTTAGTTACATTTATTACTTGCTGAGTTGGTGTACTCACATTACTCCCTGCCCCTTGTGTGCAGATCCATGTGCTAGGGCGGAGTGAGCTGTTTACCTGTCCTAGGGAATCTCGGGGATGTTGCAAGGTAGCTGCACGCGTCTTTAGCCCTGCTTTGTCATTCTTGCTTCTGTAGTACTTGCATCTCCTAGACTTATCTTGTATTAGAGATACTGTGTCAGACTTGTATAATTTCTTTAGATGCTCGTGACCAGTGACTCCGGGATTTTGGGTTGTATATGTTATTCGGCATATCTTAGTCTGTTAAAAGTTCTTAAATGAAACTTCTATGAATTATCGGTTTAGAAATGATATAAACGAAAGGTTTTTTATGTTTTGAATATTGATTTGGCTGGCCTAGTATCGTGATAGACGCCATCACGGCTGGGCTAGTTTTGAGGTCGTGACAAGTTGGTATCAGATCCTAGGTTACATAGGACTCACCGGTCATGAGCAAGTTCAATAGAGTCTTGCGGATCGGTATGGAGACGTCTGTACTTATCTTCGAGAGGCTGCAGAACCCTTAGAAAAAATCTCACATTCTTGAATTCTTGTCATGCGAATCCATTTATTCAGCTAAAAGCATAACTCTTTGAATTCCTTTCATGTATTTGAATGCGCACGTGAGCGCTCGGTATCAGCTGTGCATCGACGACTAGTGATTTCCATGGATGAGATTTGATTTTTAGCATGTTGATAATGGGCCAGTCTGGAGGACTTGTGGCCAGGTTTTGTCTGTATCTTAAGTGTTGAGATTTTGATTGTGTGAACACGTACATTTGGGACTTATATGTTCGTTCATATCCTTATTGGTGGGATTTGCTGATTGGATGACTATGTGGCGAGTGTGATTCGATGGGGAGATGTGTTCAGATTGTTTGATCGTGACAAAAAGAATTGGCCGAAGATGTAGCTAGGACTGTTGAGTGTTTGACTTCTGTCCTGAGTTGGCATATGGCCTCGAGTTGTGAGTGTATTGAAAGACCTCTCATGTAGTTTAGTTGTCGAGGGAAGTGGATCTTCCTATTGTGTTATGAGTATTTGGTGATGTGTTTTGGGATGACCAATGCCCCAGCAGCGTTCATGCATTTGATGAACAACGTATTTTAGCCGTATTTGGATCCTTTTGTTATTGTGTTCATTGATGACATCCCGGTGTACTCTCGTAGCCAGGTGGAGCATGCTCAGTATTTGAGTATGGTATTATAGAGATTAAAGGAGGAGGAGCTTTATGTGAAGTTCTCCAAGTGTGAATTTTGGCTCAGTTCGGTAGCATTCTTGGGGCACATGGTGTCCAGTAAAGGTATCCAGGTGGTCAAACGAGTGTGGGGAGAGCTTCCAGAAGCTCAAGATTGCTTTGACCACAACTCTAGTGTTAGTTCTGCCATCATCTTCAGGTTCTTATACTGTGTGTTGTGATGCCTCGAGGGTAGGCGTTGGTTGTGTTTAAATGCAGAAGGATAAAGTGATTGCGTAATAGCTAGATTTTTGGAAGGGTATAGAGAGAGATCAGTTTGAGGCTAAGCAGACAGGGCTAGTTCCTGCAGGGTGTCCTGAGATTGTGTGATCCTTAGGTTGTTTTCTAGCAAGTCCTCTTTTAGCAGTAATTGATATATGTTGCAATTTGCATTTAGATCGCTTGTGGAAGTTGGCACGTCTATTCCAATGGTGAATGCGAGATTTGCAGATGATTGAAGATATTAGATGGTTTGTGTTGTATGAGCTTATGAAGGATTTAGTTGTATCTCACTGTGGTATTGTGGCGGTGATAGTGTATGGGCATTATGAGTTATTGTTGTCTTGATCTATGGCTTTGAGCCAAGTGGGGGAGTCTGTTAATGACAAATTGGTTGCACGATTATGTGATGTATTGGTTTCTGTTCGAGGTATACTGGTGAATCAATTATGATCTACAGAGGTGGAGTTTGAGAATGACTCGAGTAATGGAAATCTTTGGGTGCATGTTGTATTATACTCTGTGCGAAAGTGGGTTCTATTGAATGATTGAGTTGTATTTGTAAAAGGTGTAGTGTGTGTGGGGTAGGAACTTGCTTGGTTGTTTAGGGGCGTGGGTTACTCCCTTGGGTGTTGGTGTGTTAATAAGGTCACAGGCCGTTCGATCTGTTTGATCATTTTAATTGAGATTCGCATAAAGTGGATGACTCTCGAGAACGGTTCTGATGGATTCAAGGTTTATATATAACAATTGGAAATCTTCAAGATGTGTGTTTGGCTAAAAATGAGATTTACGTTAGAAGATGTCAAGACTTGTGGCATTTCTATATTATTATGGAATCTACATTTCGATATCATGGAAGGGGAAGGAAAATTTAAATTCATAGAAAGTCTCTTTAGAGTGAGTATTTGAGATGTGGTACATTTAGGGTGCTTAAGAGATATCCAACGTCTTGTGAGCCTTAGGGTGATGTGGTTCTATGCTAGGATCTTGCGTGGTGATTTCTAGTTGATGATTTTAGTACTATGGCAAGGAGGAGATTCAATTAGGAAGTAATTCAGAAGGAACTCGGAGATATAGGACAACTTGGTATTAGACTGGATCAGCATGGTAATAAGTAAGATCAGTTCTTTGGGTTCTTATGATGTGGTAAGGTTCTACGTGTTTGAGGAAATGCTCTTGGGTTTTGACGGCCTGCGTATCTTGGTTGAACTAGAAGGATTCAGTCCTGATGGTATGGTTTTGTGCAAATGGGATTTAGAGAGTCCTGGATGGCTTCCGCGGTTAGAGATGTATATTTTCTACTGGCGTGGGGAGCATGTGATGTGTAGTGATTTTGCTTTTAGATGAGATCAAATGGAAAGTTCTTGGCTAATTGGGTACGTAGTTGCTTATGGCTTGGAAGGGATTATGAAGTTATCATATTTATCATCGGATGACATGGTGTATGCGGTAGGTTGTGTAGGGTTGTTATTTGCATGTGTGGAGTCACAGTTTAGTTCTGGAAGGGAGGTCATAAATTCTTAAGCAACATGAGCAGTTTCAGATGACTAGGAAAAATGGTATCACTAATTGGTGCACCTTGGCGAGGGTATACATTTCATAAAGGGCAATGTGTTTGAATTAAGGGTACTTCATTAGTATTGCGACGCTCTCTTGTTGGATCGACTGCTGATATTTGGGTTTGCTTGGTGTGCAGAAGAGTTATAGGGGTATTCCTCGTGGAATGATTGAGTATTAGAGGTGTGTACATATTCGAGCGGTGGAGTTAGGATCAGATTTGGTGATTCGTGCGCTTCATGGACTTCGAGACTGAGAGTTCTCATAGACAGGTTGTTTTGTGGCAGTAGACTGTGAAGATGTGAGCAAAGCTATTCAGATTTTACTATGTGCCATGATTCAATCATTGTGAACCTTCGGAGAGTTATCTATCTGTTGCGGGTGTCCAGAGTTGATTTAGGGTTCATTGGTAGGCCCAGTATGGGTGTGTGTTCTGCACCGGGTCGGAATTATTGACTCCGAATTGCTATTGTTGAGGGATGTATCATTCGATTGTCATTGAGTTTATTCGTGTTCTGGAGTGATCTATGAGTTACCCTTCGATGTTGCGAGGAGTTGTGATTGTTGTTTAAATGCACATATGGTGCAGACCTATTTGGGCTTTATACAGGGATTTGAGTAAGGTAAGTAATTGTGTCTTTGCGAGATTGAGACGTATTGGTTATGTGCTTTCGAGTTTGTGTGGGATGGTATCGTCCGATTCCCCGTGGTTATGGCAATGCACTTTGAGTACTTGATGTCGATTGCGCATGGTTATTGATTTTAAGCAACGTGGCTCGAAGTATTTCATATGGACCAGTGTTTGGATGGGGTCGCTCATTGCAGCGAAGTTATATGGAGGTATGATACTTCGAGTTAGATTCGTGTGTTCTGGTTCTACGATGTGTGATGGGTTCTCAGCATTGTGTTGTGGTGATATTGGCAAGCTTGCGGTACAGCTCTCGCAGTGGAGTCACTTTTTCCATGATTTGAGTACATTTGGGAAGTTGTATGTTTGTGCACGGACTTCACGGGTTGTGGCTTTCATCTATATTGATGCGTCACGTCGCTAGAGTAGTTTTTGTAGATGAGAAGAGGTCGTCGGACCTGGAATGGGTGCTACCAGGTCTGGTCGTGGTTAATTTGGGAGGATATTGATGCTGATCGGCTTAGAAATTTTGCTATATTTCCTGTCGAAGAGAAGGAGTTCCATCACTTGTTGATCTTACGAATGGTTACTAATTTCTGTGTGTGTCTTTCATCATTTGCAGCATATAAAAGTGTTAGAACGAGGCTTCGATTGATAAGAAGTTATTTACCGGTATTGGGTCGTTTTGAGCAGCTATTGTGATTAGGAGTTATCGCTATGAGTGTTTGAGTCATGTGGTATTTCATGTGATTACATCTTGGGTTACGGATATGGCTTGATACATCATGTTCAGACTTATTCAGTTTATAGATGTGGGACTTTGATCTTATAAGTTATTTCAGAAGTGGAAATTTGGTTATAAGGTTTATGGGTTAGGTTGGATTACGAAATTTCATCTATGTTGTGCTATTGGACCTATGTGGGATACGGTGAAGTGGGATCACCCCCGATATGTGCGTGGTCAGGCTATTCGGCTATTTTGATGGCTTTTTGTAACAACTCTTGGCATGTTCGAGGACGAACTTATGTTTAAGTGGGGGAGAATGTAACGACCCGGCCGGTCGTTCCGAGAGTTTAGCCCTGTTTTCCCCATTTCTGCTTCGTTTTGTGTTGTTTAGCTCATTTATGTAGTATTGGGTCGGTTGGCTCGGGATTGGAGTGGTTCTGGAGAGAAATGAGACACTTAGTCTCTTAAGTTGGTTTAATAGTTGGAAAAAGTCAACCGAAAGTTGACTTATAGGTAAACGATCTCGGAATGTGGATATTATGGCTCGGATTGCTTCATTAGGTGATTTGGGACTTAAATGTTGTTCGGAGGTCCGGAGTAGAACTACACTTGAATTGGCTCGAACCTTCGAGCCCGCAGGTGCGTGAAGAAGGCCGCAGATGCGGAATTTGGTTTTTAAGTGAAAACCGCACCTGCTAGGGATTTTCTGCAAGTGCGGCGCCACAGGTGCATGTCTTGGGGTCGCAGGTGCGAGAGTGCTGGGAAGAACCTATATAAGGTTGCCTTCGCAAATTTTCACTCATTTATTCACCATTTTGGACGAATTTGGGAGCTTTGAGCTGTGATTTCAAGTGGGAATTGAGTGCCTTCAGTGAGATAAGCTACTTGGACCTTGTATCTTGTGTTTATGGAAATTATTCCATTGTTTAATTAGGATATTGTGGGAAAATTTGGGGAGAAATTGGGAGATTAGGGTTTGAAATTGGAGAGTTTAAATTGAGGATTTGAGAGGCCATTTGAGGTATGTATTTGGTATGTATGGACTCGTGAGAGTGTAAGGATTATAGTGTTGTGATTTTTATCGGATTATGAGACATTGGACCGGGGGTCAGGTTTGGCCAATTTCGGGATTTTTGATGTAATTTGATTATTTTCGAGTGGACTTTGTTCCTTTAGCATATATTGATGATATGAATCTGATTTTTGTTAGATGCGGAGCAATTGGAGGCCGAGTCAAGGGGCAAAGACATCGCGGGTTAGGATTTTGGCCAGTTTGAGGTAAGTAGTGATTGTAAATCTAGACCTGAGGGTATGAAACCTCGGACTTTGCATTGTATCACTATTTTGGGGTGGTGCACACGCTAGATGATGAGTGTGTAGCATACACCGTTGGGGGATTGTGACTTGGTCCGTCCCATAGCAACTAATAAGTTGCGTATTCGATTTCAAATCATATGATATTTTATGTTTTGAGTAATATTACTATATTTTGGGCCGAATTCCGTATTTGGGCCTCGTGGTAAGTGTTTGGACCCCTTAGGGGCTTTTTACTACTATTTTCTCACTGTTTTGATTTGAATGTTACACTTAGTCGTGATTTTTACCTGATTACTGTTTAATTGAGTTTCATTACTCCACTTTGATGCATATGAAAGATGTTTTGGGACGAGTTCCCTATTTTTTACTGATAGCCCGAGTGGCTTTTGATAGGATCTGACTAAGTGAGGCCGAGGGCCTATGTTGTGAGGATATTATGGGATCGGGCTGCGCGCCGCAGCATGTTACTCTGTTTGTGATATATGAGAGGCCAAGAGCTTGAGTGATAATGCCACGAGATGGCTTGTTATAGCTTGGGCTGTAGGATCCCCTTCATAGTCTGTACACCCCTAGTGAGCGCAGGTAACTATTGAGTGTGAGTGCCGAGTGATTGGGAGGCATGAGTAATTGTGAGGTATGCCCGAGGGGCTGATTATGAGTGATTGTGAGGTATGCTCGAGGGGCTGATTCTGAGTGATGTTATGCCCGAGGGGTTTATGATACATGTTTTTGCCCGAGAGGCTATTTATGATTTTTATCATTTTCACTCTGAACTTCCAAAATTTTTGCTGAAACTGTTGGAAAAATACTTTCAAATGATTTTTTTTTCTGATATCGACTTTTAAGCGTGAAGATTTGACAAATATATATACAGTTGAAATGAAAGGTTGTACTTACTGTGAATTTGTGACGTGTTCTTATGTGTTTCTTACTGCTCAGACCTTAATTAAGTTTATTACTTCCTGAGTTGGCATAATCACATTACACCATGAACCTTGTGTGCAGATCCAGGTGCTAAGGCGGAGTGAGCTGTTTACCTGTCCCAAGGACACTCGGAGATTTTGCGAGGTAGCTGCACGCGTCTGCAACCCTGTTTTATCCTTCTTACTTATGTAGTACTTGCATCTCCTAGACTTATCTTGTACTAGAGATAATATGTCAGACTTGTATAATTTCTTTAGAAGCTCGTGACCAGTGACTCCGGGATTTTGGGTTGTATCTGTTATTCGACATATCTTAGTCTGTTAAAAGTTCTTAAATGAAACTTCTATGAATTATCGGTGTAGAAATGATATAAACGAAGGGTTCTTTATGTTTTGAATATTGATTTGGCTGGCCTAGTATCACGATAGGCGTCGTCACGACCGGGGTAGTTTTAGGGTCGTGACACCAGGGTTATCCTCAGTTCATCCGGTATTTCATGTATCTATGCTTCAAAAATATCATGGTGACCCATCCCACGTGTTAGATTTCAGCTCTGTCCAATTGGACAAAGATTTGACTTATGAGGAGGAGCCGGTATCCATTTTAGACCGGAAGGTTCATCAGTTGAGGTCAAAGAGTTATTATTCAGTTCGAGTGCAGTGGAAAGGTCAGCCCGTCGAGGCAGCTACTTGGGAGTCTGAGTTTGACATGCAGAGTAATATCCCCGCTTGTTTTCCAGTTTAGGTATTTTTCTATATCCGTTCAAGGACGAACGTTTGTTTTAGAGGTGGAGATTGTGATGTTCCAAAGGGTCATCTATGAAATAAGATTCCATTCCGGACTCATTAACCTTAAAAATACTAATTTTAATTACTTCGATTTGCGTACGCAGTCCAGGCGTGAAATCGAAAAGCGTTTATGTGAAAATATGAAATAAAAATTTTGGAATTTAAAATTTGGTTTTTAGTTGACTAGGGTAAACAATTTGAGTAAACAGACCCGGATATGTGTTCCGACAATCTCAGGAGGTCCGCAGTAAAATATTGGACTAGGGCATATGCCCTGAATTAAATTCTGAGGTCCCTAGCTTTAGAAATCAATTTTTGAAAAAAATTATTTTACTGGATTATTAAGGAAATAATGAAATAAATTAATGTGTGAGATCGTTGGTATCGGGCCCGTATTTTGATTCCGGAGCCCAGTACAGGTTTGTTATGATATTTAAGTCCTATATGTGAAATTTGGTGAGAAACGGAATTGATTTGACGTGATTCGGACGTCCGGTTGGGAAAATAGTGAAATTGAAGTGTTTTTGAGAAAATCACGAGTTTTGAGGTTGAATTCGTAGTTTTAAATGTTATTTTTGTGATTTGATCACAAGATCAAGTCCATATGATATTTTTAGACTTGCGCACATGTTTGGTTTGTAGCCCCGAGGGCTCGGGTTAGTTTTGGGTAGGCTACGGAGTGTTTAGAACTTAGAAATCTCAGCTGGTGCATCTGGTGTTCGTCACCAGACCTCTGATCTTGCAATTGCGAAGCTGACAGACCTGGGAAATGTGACTTTGTTGTTCGCAAATGTGAACCAGGCATGGGAAGGCCATCCTCGCAAATGCAAGATTTACTTTGCAAATGCGAAGACTGCCCAGCAAGACCAGAAGTCGCAAATGCGACATTTAGATCGCAAATGCGACATTTAGATCGCAAATGCAAAGACAACAGTAATTTTGAATTCGCAATTGCGAACCCCTGATCGCATTCGCGATAACCGCAACCTGTTAAGTGGGATTTTAGACGGGATTTTCACCCATTTTTTCAATTCTCTCAAACCCTAACCCCCATAGGCGATTTTCCAAAGACTCAATCTTCTCCAAAGCATAGGTATGTGATTCCTAACTACTTACTTTCAATCCTTTACAACTTTTTACAAGATTTCAACCAAAAACCTAGAACTTTCATGGTAAAATTTGGGATTTTTGGGTAGAACTTAGGAATTTCGAAATTTGAGAATTTAGACCTCGAGTTGAGGTCGGATTCCAAAACCAATTGTATATCCGGGCTCGGGGGAGAATGGGTAAACGGGTTTTGATCCGAGCCTCGAGTTTAGACCAAGCGGGCTCGGGGTCAATTTTTGTCTTTTGATAGGAGAACATAGGTCAATTTTTGTCTCTAGAAATAATTGATTATATTGAACCAATTATGATTAGATTCGAGTGGGCTAGAGGAAAATTCTAAAGGAAAAGCTGTGATTGAGCAGTGAGTGGCCTGCCGAATTGAGGTAAGTGTTTGGTTTAGCCTTGACTTGAGAGAATAGGAATCCCCAACTTAAATGCTATGTGAAATTTCATGTGTGTGGTGTATAGGTGAGGTGACGAGTATCTATGCACCACCAAATTATCTGTTTAACATGATCCCTTCCCCGGTTCCAATTCACTATATTCCTGTCTTGATTGTTTTCGTGATTTCGATGCCTCTATGTCTACTTGTTTTCGTCAACTTATTGTTAACTATTGTTTCACGTATTTGGAAGTGTTGGTTGATCCGTTGGCTTCATTGTGGTACAAAAAGGTTCGAGCTGGTTGACAGTGTTTTACGATACACGCCGGTTGGTTTCATTGGGAAACGATAATTGATGAAGTTCATGAATAGTACAACTTTCTGCTTAAAATTGTTGAGACACAAATATTGTGAAAGGATTTGAACTAAATTGTGAAATATTTTTATAAATAAAGAGATGTGATTGTCTGGTGGGAGCGGGTTGCACGCCGCAACAAGGAGTAATAAGGGAGGACAGGTGGGATCGGGTTTCATGCCGCAACAGGAAAAATAAGGGTGATATATATATAGGGAGGAGCAATAAGGGTTTACAGGTGGGAGCGGGTTGCCCGCTGAAACAAGGAGCAATAAGGGAGGATATTCATGTTTTACTGATTATATGATAAAGACTGGAAAACTTACTGTTTTATTCTATTGTTCCCATACTCTGCTTTTACTGTTATGTTAAATTGAAACTTGGAAATTTTTGTGAGGATGTGTTATAGCTGAGATCTGGAAAAGTTAAGCGAGTTGTTTTATTAATTGTTGCAAGTTACCGTTTAATTAGTTTATTATTCCGTTCTTGATTTATTTTACATTGTATCTAGGTTATGTTATAAATGCCCCGCCGTAGCCTCGTCACTACTTCGTCGAGGTTAGGCTCAGCACTTACCAGTACATGGGGTCGGTTGTACTGATACTGCACTCTGCACTTCTTGTGCAGATCCAGATTCCGCTCTGAGTTGAGTAATCGAGTAGTAGCTGAGCATTCATACGGAGACGAGGTAGATCTGCTGACGTCCGCAGATTCCTGGAGTCTTCTCTACAGTATTTAGACTGCTGTTTTATTTCATTCAAAACAGATATATATTTCTTTCAGCCAAATACTTGTAGTATTCTATAGTAGTTCGTGAATTGTGACTCCAGACCCTGGGTAGCTAGATATTAGTATTAGTTTCGAGTTTCATTTCATTAATTCGTACATTATTCTTGAATTCCTCGATTGGATAGTATTAGATTTCACATTATTCTAAACTGCTTACTTATAATTAATTAAATTGTTTGAGAAAATGGTTAGTTAATTTCTAACATTGGCTTGCCTAGCAAGTGTGGTTTTAGGCGCCATCACGATCCCGAGGGTTGGGAATTTGGGTCGTGGAAAAACGCCTGCAATTGATAACAAGACCATTACTTATGAAAACAAAAATTTCCCACCACAGTTTGGGGCCATGCTATCTTTCATGCAACATCACTTATTCGTCTCAGACCGACACATTATAATAAATATTCTCCGTCAGAATTACTTTTTGGTCATGAACCAAATATAACCCATCTACGAATATTTGGATGTGCTGTATATGTGCCAGTAGCATCACCATAGCGTAGTAAGATGGGCCCACATTGAAGGTTATGGATATATATTGAGTTTGAATCACCCTCTATTATTCGCTATCTTGAACCATTAACGGGAGATTTATTTACTGCTCGATCTGCAGATTGTCGAATTGATGAAACAAATTTCGCATAATTAGGGGGAGAGAAAAAGGAAATCAAAAGAGAAATTCTGTGGAAAGTTTCATCATTATCTCATCTTGATCCACATACCCCTATATGTAATCAGGAGGTCCAGATGATCATCCATTTACAGAATATAGCAAATCAAATGCCAGACACATTTACTGATTTGAAAAGGATAACTAAGTCACATATCCCTGCGAAGAATGTTCCTATCCGAATTGATGTCCCAACAGGACCATCTATTAGCATGATAGCTAGTAAACCCAAAGCACGCCTGAAGCGTGGTAGGCCTTTGGGTTCTAAGGATCAAAATCCTAGAAAAAAAAATCGACAAATGATCAGAATAATACTATGAAGGGATCTCTGGAAGAGACCAAGATCTGATTAGTTTTGAGATTCCTGAAGAAATCAATAAACCCGAGACTCAAGTGATTGAGGAACTTTTAATAAGTTCTACTGGCGATGGGATTATTTAAATCGATCTGAAATAGTGGTGGATGATATTTTTTTTATATAATGTTGCACTAAACATTATGCAAGATAGTGAAGATCTTGAACCCGGATATGTCAAAAAATGTCGATAAAGACTGATTGGAAAAAATGGCAAGAGGCAATTCAGTTGGAATTAAAGTCACTTTCTAAAAGAGAGGTTTGGACCAGTAGTCCAAAACCTGCTGGTATAAAGTCAGTTGGTCATAAATGGTTTTTGTGCGAAAAAGGAATGATAAAGATGAAGTTAACAGATACAAGGCTCGCCTTGCCGCACAAGGGTTCTCACAACGACCTGGAGTCGATTATGAAGAAATATATTCACCCGTTATGGATGCCATAACATTTCGATATCTCATCAGTTTAGCGTTACGTGAAAGGCTTGAAATACATCTAATGGACGTGGTTACAGCTTATCTGTACAAATCACTTGATAATGAAATTTACATGAAAATCCCTGAAGCATTCAATATCTCAGGAAATGTACTCAATCAAATTACAAAGATCTTTGTACGGCTTAAAGAAATATGGGCGCATGTGGTATAATCGCCTCTGTGAATATTTGCTGAAAGAGGGTTACATAAATAATGTTATTTGTCCATTTATTTTTATAAATAAAATGACTTTAGAATTTTTTATACTTGCTGTTTATGTTGATGACATAAATTAGTTGGAACTCCAGAAGAGCTCCAAAAAGCAATTGAATATATTAAGAAAGAATTTGAGATGAAAGATCTTGGGAAGACAAAACTTTGCCTTGGTCTACAAATTGAACATGTAGCAGACGAGATCTTTATCCATCATTCTGCTAATACAGAAAGGGTTTTAAAACGCTTTTACATGGACAAAGTACACCCATTGAGTACACCAATGGTTGTTCAATCACTTGAAGTGAATAGGTATTTGTTCCGACCTTCAGAAGAGGATGAGGAACTCCTTGGTCCCGAAGTACCCTATCATAGTGCAATTGGTGCACTAATGTATCTTGCTAATGCTACAAGGCCTGACATAGCATTTTCTGCTAATTTACTTGCAAGATATAGTTCTTCTCCTACATGGAGACATTGGAACGAGATTAAGCATATATTGTGATATTTAAAGGGAACTCTTGATATGATTTTTTTTAAATGCTAACAAAGATAGTGCAGATCTTGTTGGTTATGCTGATGCAGGTTATTTATCTGATCCCCATAAATCTAGATCTCAAACCGGGTGCGTATTTACATGTGGAGGTACTGTCATATCATGGCGCTCCACAAAGCAATCTATTGTTGCTACTTCTTCAAATCATGCTGAGATAATAGATATTCATGAAGCAAGTCGGGAATGCGTATGGTTGATATCAATAATTCATTTTATTTGAGAAAAATGTAGTTTGGAATGTGAGAAAAGACCCACAATTTTATACAAAGACAATGCTGCATGCATAGACCAATTGAAGGGAGGATTTATAAAAGGAGATAGAACGAAGCACATTTCACCAAAATTATTCTACACACACGATCTTCAGAAAAATGGTGACATTGATGTGCAACAAATCCATTCAAGTGACAATCCAACAGATTTATTCACTAAATCTTTGCCAACTTCAACTTTTGAGAAGATGGTATACAAGATTGGAATGCGGAGACTCAAATATTTGAAACAAGGTTTTCATCAGGGGGAGTAAAATACTCGATGCACTCTTTTTTCCTTACTGAGGTTGTTTTCCCACAGGGTTTTTCCTTATAAGGTTTTTAGTGAGGCACCTAGAAATGCGTATTACTAAATATGTGTACTCTTTTTCCTTCACTAGGACTTTTTCTCCCACAGGATTTTTCCTAGTAAGGTTTTAACGAAGCACATTACCTTTTAATGAATATCCAAGGGGGAGTGTTATAAATATATATTATATTATGAATGTTCATTTAGTACTCCGTTATAAACAAGAATCCTGAAGAAGCTTATCCATATGGGACTCCGCCGTAAATATGTTTATCTATTTAGCACTCTATTGGAAATAAGCCTCCCGAAGAAGCTTATCATTTTGGTACTCCATTATTGATAAATATTATCCCCGGTAGAAGATTATCTATATATGTACAGTAGCAGATAACAAGCAACTTACAAGAAGCTTACACAACAACTTGGAGTAGCAGCTTACAAGCATCTTACACAACAACTTGCAGTAGAAGCTTACAAGCAGCTTACACAGCAGCTTGTAGTAGTAACTTACATAGCAACTTCCTTTCTTCTATAAATAGAGGATATTTCAGTTCATTATGTACATCAGTTTGAAAGTGTAATAATATATCAGTTTCTCTCTATACTTGTCTTTGGTTTATTTACTTTACAGTAGTTATTTTATAACATATACAATGGCCATCCATGTTAACTCTGAATTTTTGACACTTAACATCAACTTGAGCACACTTTACGCACCTCAAATTCTGTATAGAGATCAACAATTAACAAATAGTAGGTTATTTTTTTCAATCATTTTATAAATAAAAAGAATAAAGTGAAACTCTGAAAATATAACATTCTAAATCTATTGAGTGAACATATTTTCTGTAACGACCCGATCGGTTATTTTGCGATCCAGCATGTCGTTCAACGTTTTGAGGCCTTGAGTAACTTCACTTCAGGTATTATTACTTGTATGTGTGACCGGAATTGAATTTCGGGAAGTTCGGAGTTGATTTGGAAAGAAAATACTAATTTTGGAAGCTTTAAGTTGGAGGAATTGACTAAGGTTTGACTTTTAAGTAAACGACATCAAAATCGGGATTTGAAGGTTCCAACAGGTTCGCATGGTGATTTTAGACTTGGTCGTATGTTCGGATCGGGTTTTGGATGACCCGAGAGAATTTCGGCGCCTATTGTAGAAAGTTGGCATTTTGGAAGAATTTCATAAATTTGAGTTGAAGTGTATTTTAATTTTATCGATGTCCATTTGGAATTTCGAGCTTGGGAAAATATCTGTATGGGGTTTCTGGTCTTAGAAGCGCGCCCAAATGTGGATTTGGATGTCCGTAGGTCATTTTGGGGTCATTTGACGAAGTTAGAAGTAAGATGTAACGACCCGGTCGGTCGTTTTAAGAATTTGCACCCCAATACCCTGTTTACCTCTTCTCCCATGTCTATTTATGTTATTGGAACTTGTCGTAGCGTTGAGTGATGAAATCCGGGGTGATTTTGGACACATAGTCCATAAATGTGGAATTTAGCTTTAGAAATCTGGCCGTAGCTAGAGCTGTGTGAAGACAGATCCGGAATGGAATTCTGTTGATTCTGTTTGTTCGTTAGGTGATTTCAGGGTTAGGAGAATGTTCGGAATGTGTTTTCGAGTTCGGTTGTGGATTTAGGCTTGAATTGGCGAAAGTTAAAATTTTGGCGATTTCGGCGATAGGTGAGATTTTGATATCAGACTCGGAATGGATTTCCAAAAGCGACAACAGGTCTGTAATGTCATTTATAACCTGTGTGCAAAATTTGATGTCATTCGAATGAGTTTAGACGTGTTTCAGCATCAGATGTGAATTCAAGAAATTTCCTACGTTCTTAGGCTTGAATCTATGCATAATTGATGATTTTGATGTTATGAGATGTGTTTTTAAGGCTCGACCAAGTTTGAAAAAGGTACTAGGGTCAGTTGGTAGGTTTGGTTGAGGTCTCAGGGGCCTCGGGGTTGTTTCAGATGCACAACGGGTGAGTTTGAGGAGTTAAGAAACAGCTGAACCATTCTAGTTCTGGTGTCTCGCACCTGCGATGGTATTTCCGCAGGTGTGAAAATGCAAGAGCGAAAGGGGTGCCGCAGATGCGACCCCAGGCAACTTAATGAATTTCCGCACCTGCGATTGAGTTTCTGCAAGTGCGGCACCGCAGGTGCGATCCCAGTGTTGCAGGTGCGAAATGTCTGGGCTGTTTATACCAAAAATCCAAGGGTTTGAATTTCATAATTCCAAAATCGATTGTGAGCTAGGACCTTGGTGATTTTTAGTGGGATTTGAATATAAGGATCATAGGTAACGTTTTCTAAACTTAATCCCTTGGTATATCGATAATCTCTATCATTTTTCTCAATCGAATCAATGAAATTGGATGAAAAACCATGGAAATGGGATGAAATTTTCTCAAGTAGAAATCTGAGGATTTAGGGAGATTTAGATGTCGGATTTTGTTGATTCTTGTTCGAGTGGGTTCATGAGCGAATGGGTGTTTCGAAAATATAAATTTTACCCGATTCCGAGACGTGGACCCGAGGGACTTTTTGGGCGAATTTCCTAATTTCGCGTATTATCTTATAAATAATTAGCTATTTTGTTCCCTTGAAGTGATATTTACACCATGCAATCGATTTGAATATATTTGGGCCACCCGGAGTCAGATACTCGTGGCAAGAGCGTGTTATTGAGTTGATTAGCGCAATCAAGGTATGTGGCTTGCCTAATTCTATGTTGGGGACTTTCCCTTAGGCATTTTATACTGATTTTTGTTACGTGGACGTCGTGTACGTGAGGTGATGAGTGCGTACCCGGGTCATTGTTGCTAAAATCCTATTTTTACTCCATGAAATCACTCATTTTCATTCATATATTGCTGTTTCCTATCTTAATTGAGTAGATAGCCTAAGAGTACGCATGCCTACCAGTTCTGACTTGATTTTCCTCTTATTTGCTACTAGTCACATCATGCTTAGGTAGTTTTACTCTATTCATACCTGTTGTTTTTCCTAGATGGTTTAATTAAGACATAATTGACATACTTCTACTTTGCATATTTAAATTGGGACTACGAACCGAGATTCGGGAGCTTTTCCCCTGTACTGCATTTCATATTTAAATTAGGACTACTGACCGAGACCCAGGAGCTTTCCCCCATACTGAAATGCATATTTAAATTGGGACTACGGACAGAGATCCGAGAGCTTTCCCCCTGTACTGCATAGCATATTTAAATATGGACTACGGACTGAGATCCAGGAGCTTTCCCCGTGTACTGCATCACACATTTACTGTTGACATATATGTTGTACTGAGCGAGGGCTCTCTTTATGTTATTAAATCTTTCCATTTTCGTTAATCCTGTTTATGATGCTTATCTATTTTTCACTGTTTTAAATTTTATACTGACTTGTTTTACAAACTCAGTAGGGCCTCAACCTGACCTCGTCACTACTTGACTGGGGTTAGGCTTGGCACTTACGGAGTACCGAATGTGGAGTACTCACACCCTTTCCTGCGCATGTTTTCCCCATGTGCAGATCCAGGTACCAGTACCCACTATCGTGGCTAGGAGTCATCCTAGTAGCAGC
This sequence comes from Nicotiana knightiana, assembly GCA_005239525.1. Lineage (NCBI taxonomy): Eukaryota > Viridiplantae > Streptophyta > Magnoliopsida > Solanales > Solanaceae > Nicotiana > Nicotiana knightiana. Next base: position 37,705 of record ML407438.1, on the reverse strand, counting down.
CAGGAGACCGCGGGGTAATTTTGCCGCGTCCGCAGAATCCCACGAGTCCCCTTCTACTCTAGTATAGGAATAGCAGACGTCTATTTTTCTTCCACTGTTTCATTGTATAGAGCTACATCTAGTACAGAGCTTGTGACTATGGTGACATTCTGGGTTTTGGGAAGTAAAAATGTATATGCTGAGCAGCTACATTATATCTACTTGAGTTCTTTTCTGTCTTTATTTTATTGATTCTGTCATTTTCCGTAAATTTTAGGCTTACCGAGTCATAGAGACTTGGTGCCGTCATGATACCTTTCGGAGGGTAAATTGGGTCATGACAAGTTGGTATCCGAGCATCTAGGTTCATAGGAGTCACAACTCACAAGACGATTTATTAGAGTCTCTCGGATCGGTGCGGAGACGTCTGTATCTATCTTCGGGGGGCTATGTAACTGTTAAAAACAATCAAACTCTTTGGAATTCCTTATCTCGCTAGTTGCTGTCATCAAATTCTTAAATTCTATTCTATTCTTGCTTCAGATGGTTCGTACTCGTACCGGACGTACTAATGACTAGGCACCCGAGCCCCCAGTCTGAGCCACTAGAGGCAGGGGACGAGCACGCGGTGCAGCCCGAGCACCGGCTAGAGCAGAGGCAGAGGAGCCCCCAGCAGCTACAGTTGGAGGGGCACAGGAGGTCCCTACTGTTACTCCAGACCTCCAGGAGACATTGGCCTAGTTCTGAGTGCCTTCAGTACTCTGTCTCAGGCGGGTCTATTCCCGATAGCTCCAGCTACATCCCAGGCCGGAAGAGGGACACAGACTCCCACGACCCGTACTCCTGAGCAGAGGGTTCATATTAGGCAGGTTCCAGAGTATATTCCTATGCCCCCAGCAGCTCCAGCTCAGCATGAGACTAGGATAGCTGTTCTTGAGGCAAAGCAGCTCCGACTTGGGAGGTACAAGAAGTACCACCCACATAAGTTCAGCAGACTAGCTTCGGATGACGCCCTGGGTTTTCTTGAGGGGTGTCATCGCATTCTCCACACTATGTGTATTGTGGAGACGAGTGGGGTTTCTTTCATTGCTTTCCAGCTGAGGGGAGCAGCTTATCAGTGGTGGCGTGCTTTTGAGCTTAGTATCCCGGACGAGGCAACTTCACTTACTTGGGATCAGTTTTCCGGGATGTTCATATGTGAGTTTGTCCCTTAGAGCTTCAGGGATGCTTGGCGTGCGGAGATTGAGCAGCTACGCTAGGGTGCCATGACTCTGTTAGAGTATGCAGTCCGTTTCAGCGATTTGGCTCGCCATGCACCAACTTTGGTTGTCACTGTCAGAGAGAGGGTTCAGCGCTTTATTGAGGGACTCCACCCTAATATTCGGACCAGCATGGCCAGAGAGCTGGAGATCGATATTACTCACCAGCTGGCCGTGAGTATTTCTCGGAGGATTGAGACTATGTTAGCCCGGGACAAGGAGGAGAGAGAGGCTAAGAGGTCTCGAGAGACCGGCCATTTTTCTGGAGCCCGTGCACCAGCAACACGCTATGGTAGGGGTTTTGTGAGTCGCCCTGTTCATTCAGCTCTCCCAGCAGCCAGCGGTATTCCAGCTCCTCCTAGACCTCAGGAGCATTATTATGCACCACTAGTATCTCAGGTGCCTCCTGCTCGAGGTGCTATCAGTGGCCAGCCCAGCAGGCCAGTTCAGTGTCAGTAGCGGCCGCCACGTTCTCCGAGGGGTTGCTTTGAGTGTGGTGACCCTCATCATACGATCAGAGATTTCCCCAGATCGAGGAGGGGCGCACCACCTCAGATTTATCAGGGTGCACTCCCTCAGATTTATCAGGCTCCATGTCTTCCACCAGGTCCTCCAGCTATTCTTCCAGCCCCAGCTGCTACCCTACCACCTGAGGCAGCTCGAGGTGGAGGTCGAGGAGGTCGAGGTCGCCCTAGAGGGGGAGGCCAGGCCAGGTACTATGCTTTTTTGGCCCGGTCCAAGGCCATTGCTTCAGATTCAGTCATTATAGATGTTGTTCTCGTTTGTCATAGGGATGCATCGGTATTATTTGACCCAGGCTCTACATATTCATATGTGTCTTCCTATTTTGCTTCACATCTGGGGATAAACCGGGATTCTTTGAGTTCCTCTGTTCATGTTTCTACTCCAATGGGAGATTCTCTTGTTGTGGACCGCATATATCTGTCATGTTTGATTACCATCAGTGGTTTTGAGACCAGAGCTGATTTGCTACTACTTAGTATGGTAGATTTCAATGTTATATTGGATATGGACTAGCTATCTCCCTATTATGCTATTCTTGATTGTCCTGCCAAGACCGTGACGCTGGCTATGCCAGGATTTTCGAGGTTAGAGTGGAGAGGTTTCTTGGAGTATACTCCCCGCCGAGTCATTTTTTTTCTTAAGGCTCAGCAGATGGTTGAAAAGGGGTGTGATGCATATTTGGCTTATGTGAGAGATGTTAGTGCTGAGACCCCTACAGCTGAGTCAGTTCCAGTTGTCAGGGACTATTCTAATGTATTTCCAGCTGATCTTCCGGGCATGCCACCCGATAGGGACATTGATTTCGGCATTGACTTGTTGCCGTGCACTCAGCCCATTTCCATTCATCCTTATCGCATGGCTCCTCCTGAGTTGAAGGATTTGAAGGAGTAGTTACAGGAGTTGCTAGAGAAGGGATACATCAGGCCCAGTGTATCACCTTGGGGCACTCCGGTATTATTTGTGAAGAAAAATGATGGCTCGATGTGTATGTGTATTGACTACCAGCAGCTGAATAAGGTGACAGTGAAGAACATGTACCAATTCCCTCGCATTGATGATCTATTTGACCATTTACAGGGTGCTAGGGTGTTCTCCAAGATTGATCTACATTCCGGTTATCATCAGTTGAAGATTCGAGAATCGGATATCCTGAAGACTGCCTTCAGGACCAGATATGGCCACTATGAGTTCCTTGTTATGTCATTTGGGCTGACCAATTCCCCAGCAGCCTTCATGCACCCGATGCACAACATATTTCAGCCTTATCTTGATACTTTCGTCATTGTGTACATTGATGACATTCTAGTATATTCTAGGTCCCAGGAGGACTATGAGCAGCACTTGAGGATCGTGCTTCAGACATTGAGGGAGAAGAAGTTGTATGCCAAGTTTTCTAAGTGTGAATTTTGGCTTAATTATGTGGCATTCCTAGGCCACGTGGTGTCTTCGGATGGGATCGAGGTAGATATGAAGAAGGTGGAGGCGGTACAGAGTTGGCCCAGACCGTCCTCAGCTACTGAGATCCACAGTTTCCTTGGTTTGGCTGGGTATTATCACCGTTTTGTGGAGGGATTTTCATCCATTTCAGCGCCTATGACCAGACTGACCCAGAAGGGTGCATCTTTTATATGGACTGAGGAGTGTGAGGAGAGCTTTCAGAAGCTCAAGACAGCCCTGACTACAGCTCCTGTGTTGGTTTTGCCTACCGGTTCCAGATCCTATACAGTTTATTGTGATGCCTCAAGGATTAGCTTGGGAGCGGTGTTGATGCAGGACGGTAGGGTGATTACCTACGCGTCCAAACAGTTGAAAGTCCATGAGAAAAACTACCCTGTTCATGATCTCGAGTTGGCAGTGATTGTTCATGGCGTCATTATTTATATGGTGTTCCCTGTGAGATATTCACGGATTACCAGAGTTTTCAGCACATATTCAGGCAGAAGGATCTAAATTTATGTCAGCGTAGGTGGTTGGAGTTGCTAAAGGACTATGACATCACTATATTATAACACCCGGGGAAGGCCAATGTGGTGGCCGACGCCTTGAGTCGCCGGGCGGAGAGGTTGGGGAGTTTGTCATACCTTTATGCAGTTGAGAGGTCTATAGCCTTAGATGTTCAGTCCTTAGCCAATCAATTCATGAGATTGGATCTTTCTGAGCCTTGCTGGTTATTAGATTGTGTGGTTGCTCAATCTTCCCTTCATGACCGTATCAAAGAGCACCAGTATGAAGATCCCCACCTTTTGGTTCTTCAGGATAGAGTCCGGTGGGGTGATGCTAGGGATGTGACTATAGGGGATGACGGGGTGATGAGGATGTAGGGCCATATCTATGTGCCCAAAGTGGATGGGCTTCGGGATTTGATTCTTGAGGAGGCCCATAGTTCGCGTTATTCCATCCATCCGGGTACCGCGAAGATGTACCAGGATCTGAGACAACACTATTGGTGGCGATGAATGAAGAATGATATAGTGAAGTTTGTAGCCAAGTGTCTCAACTGTCAGCAAGTCAAATGTGAGCATTAGAGACCGGGAGGGTTACTTCAGCAGATTGAGCTTCCAGAGTGGAAGTGGGAGCGGATCACCATGGACTTTGTGGTTGGACTTCCTCGGACTTTGAGGAAGCATGATGCTATTTGGGTGATTGTGGATCGGCTGACCAAATCAGCCCATTTCCTTCCAGTACTGACTACATATTCATCAGAGAGGTTGGCTGAGATTTATATCAGAGAGATTGTTCGCCTCCACTGTAGTCCAGTATCTATCATTTCAGATAGAGGTACACAGTTCACTTCACGATTCTGGAGAGCCGTTCAGTAGGAGTTAGGCACCAGGGTAGAGTTGAGCATAACTTTTCACCCTCAGACAGACGGGCAGTCCGAGTGCACGATTCAGATTCTCGAGGATATGCTCCGTGCCTGTGTGATGGATTTTGGAGGGTCATAAGATCGATACTTGCCTCTTGCAGAGTTTGCTTATAACAACAACTACCAGTCCAACATTCAGATGACGCAGTATGAGGCTTTGTATGGTAGGTGGTGCAGGTCTCCCGTGGGATGGTTTGAGCTGGGCGAGGCCCGATTGTTTGGTACAGACTTGGTTCAGGATGCTCTGGACAAGGTGAAGGTGATTCAGGAGAGACTTTGCACAGTTCAATCCAGGCAGAAGAGCTATGCGAACCGGAAGGTTTGTGACTTGGCATTTATGACTGGTGATCGGGTTTTTCTTCGGGTATCGCCTATGAAGGACGTCATGAGGTTTGGGAAGAAAGGCGAGTTGAGTCAGAGATTTATTGGCCCTTTTGAGGTGTTGTGACGTGTTGGGGAGGTTGCTTATGAGCTAGCCCTGCCTCCCAGCCTAGTATGGGTTCATCCGGTGTTCCACATCTCCATGTTAACGGAAGTATCACGGTGACCCGACTCATGTCTTGGATTTCAGCTCAGTCCAATTGGACAAGGATCTATCATATGTGGAGGAGCCTGTGGCTATATTGGACAGATATGTCATAAAGCTCAGGTCAAAGGATATTGCGTCAGTAAAGGTTCAGTGGAGGGGTCAGCCAGTCGAGGAGGCGACTTGGGAGACCGAGCAGGATATGCGGAGTCAGTACCCTCATCTTTTCCCAGCTTCAGGTATGTTTCTATGCTCGTTTGAGGATGAACGATTTTCTTAAGAGAGGGAGGACGTAACGACCCGGTCAGTCGTTTTAAGAATGGATTTTCGAAAGTGACAGCAGGTCCGTAATGTCATTTATGACCCGTGTGCAAAATTTGAGGTCATTCGGATGAGTTTAGACGTGTTTCGGCATAAGATGTGAACTCTAGAAATTTCCTAAGTTCTTAAGCTTGAATCTATGCATAATTGATGATTTTGATGTTATGAGATGTGTTTTTAAGGCTCGACCAAGTTTGAACAAGGTACTAGGGTCAGTTGGTAGGTTTGGTTGAGGTCCCGAGGGTCTCGGGGTTGTTTCAGATGCCCAATGGGTGAGTTTGAGGAGTTGAGAAACAGTTGAACCATTTTGGTTCTGGTGTCTCGCACCTGCAATGGTATTTTCGCAGGTGCGGACACGCAGGTGTGAAAGGGGTGCCGCAGGTGCGACCCCAGGCCACTTATTGAATTTCCGCACCTGCGATTGGGTTTCCGCAGGTGGGGCACCGCATGTGCGATCCTAGTGTCGCAGGTGCGAAATGCCTGGGCAGTTTATACCAAAAATCCGAGGGTTTGAGTTTCATAATTCCAAAATCGATTGTGAGCTCGAAACTTGGCGATTTTCAGTGGGATTTTAAGAGGAGGATCATATGTGACGTTTTCTAACCTTAATCCCTTGGTATATCGATAATCTCTATCATTTTCCTCAATCTAATCAATGAAATTGGATGAAAAACCATGGAAATGGGATGAAATTTTCCCAAGTAGAAATCTAAGGATTTAGGGAGATTTAGATGTCAGATTTTGTTGATTCTTGTTCGAGTGGGTTCATGAGCGAATGGGTGTTTGGGAATATAAATTTTACCCGATTCCGAGACGTGGGCCTGGGGGACCTTTTTGGCGAATTTCCTAATTTCGCGTATTTGCTTATAAATAATTAGCTATTTTGTTCCCTTGAAGTGATATTTACACCATGCAATCGATTTGAATAGATTTGGGCCACCCAGAGTCAGATACTCATGGCAAGAGCGTGGTATTGAGTTGATTAGCGCAGTCAAGGTAAGTGGCTTGCCTAATTATGTGTTGGGGACTTTCCCTTAGGAATTTTATACTGATTGTTGTTACGTGGACGCCGTGTACGTGAGGTGACGAGTGCGTACCCGAGTCATTGTTGCTAAAATCCATGTTTACTCCCATGAAATCGCTCATTTTCATTCATATACTGCTGTTTCCTATCTTAATTGAGTAGATAGCCTAAGAGTAAGCATGCCTACCTGTTCTGACTTTATTTTCCTCTTATTTGCTACTAGTGACATGATGCTTAGGTAGTTTTACTCTATTTATACCTGTTGTTTTTCCTGGACTGTTTAATTAAGCCATAATTGATATACTTGTGCTTTGCATATTTAAATTGGGACTACGGACCGAGATCCGGGAGCTTTCCCCCTGTACTGCATTTTATATTTAAATTGGGACTATAGACCGAGATCCGGGAGCTTTCCCTCTGTACTGAAATGCATATTTAAATTGGGACTACAGACAGAGATCCGAGAGCTTTCCCCTTGTATTGCATAGCATATTTAAATTGGGACTACGTACTGAGATCCGGGAGCTTTCCCCGTGTACTGCATCACACATTTACTGTTGAGATATATGCTTTGCTGAGCCGAGGGATCTCTTTATGTTATTAAATGTTTCCGTTTTCGTTAATCCTGTTTATCATTGCTTATCTATTTTTCACTGTTTTAAATTGTATACTGACTTGTTTTACAAACTCAGTAGGGCCTCAACCTGACCTCGTCACTACTTGACTAGGGTTAGGCTTGGTACTTACGGAGTACCGAATGTGGAGTACTCATGCCCTTTCCTGCACAAGTTTTCCCCATGTGCAGATCCAGGTACCAACACCCAGTATCGTGACTAGGAGTCGTCCTAGTAGCAGCCAGGAGACCGCGAGGTGATTCTGCCACGTCCACAGAATCCCACGAGTCCCCTTCTACTCTAGTATATGCATAGCAGACTTGTGTATTTTTCTTGCACTGTTTCATTGTATAGAGGTACATCTAGTACAAAGCTTGTGACTATGGTGACATTTCGGGTTTTGGGAAGTAAAAATATATATGTATAGAAGCTACGTTATATCTACTTGAGTTCTTTTCTGTCTTTATTTTATTGATTCTGTCATTTTTCGCAAATTTTAGGCTTACCGAGTCATAGAGACTCGGTGCCGTCATGATACCTTTCGGAAGGTTTATTGGGTCGTGACATAAGAGGTTTTTAGAAGTTTGACCGGGAATGAACTTTTTGATATCAGGGTCGTATTTCGATTCCAGAAGGTGGAGTAGGTCCGTAATGTCAAATTAGACTTGTGTGCAAAATTTGAGGTCAATCGCACGTGGTTTGATAGGTTTCGGCATCAGATGTGGAAGTTAGAAGTTCAATAGTTCATTAGGCTTGAATCGATGCGCAATTTATATTTTTGATGTTATTTGGGTATGATTTGAGGCCTCGATCAGGTCTGTGTTATTTTATGGAGCGGGTCGGTGGGATTGGACAGGGTCCCGAGGGTCTCGCGTGTGTTTCAGATGTGTTTGGGTTGTATCGCGCTCTTATTTGATGTTTCAATATCGTTTCTTGGGACATAAAGGATACCATATTAATAAAATGACCTTTGATTTATAATTGAATTGAACCATTAGATGCACACCGTAATTACACAGTCATAACAATAAGAATCATCGAATTCTGATGTCGTATGACAGAGTTATTCCCATTTTTGTGTCGGAAAAGATTGTTGGTTTCTGGTGGGGACTTTGTTCTTCGCGAATGCGAGGGAGGCCCCAAAAACACGAAGAAGGAATTTTGGGTTGACCGTTCAATGCGAAGAATTGCTCTTCGCAAATGCGAAGAAGAAAAATCGCCTGGATAGTGTTTTAAACCGAGAATTTTAGTATTTTTGGCATATCTTGAGTTCTAGAGCTCCGTTTCAGGTGATTTTTGCGGAGTTATTCTCGTCTCAACAAGGGGGTAAATAAGTGTCCTTTATTTTGATGTTTATCCATGATTTTTTCTGTAAGTTATTAATTTTTATCCGTATCTGGATTGTAGAAATTGAGATTTTGAGCCCCAAAGTTGAGAAATGGTAAATCCTTGATTTGGGAGTCGATTCATGGAAGAAATTGGACGATATTTTTGGATATAGACCATATGAGTTACGGTAATACTTATTTTCAATAATTTTCGGAATCAGGGCAAGTGGGTCCGAGGGATGATTTTGTTGACTTTTCGAGCAGAGTTGGAAATTGTTATAAATTAATTTATTATGAGTATTAGAGTATATTTTTATTGTTTGTACATTGCTTGACTAGTTTTGGACAGACAGGCACCGATTTGAGGTGTTAGAGCGGCGTTGGAGCCGGTTATAGAATTTCGGAGCGAGGTAAGTCTGCTGTCTAACTCTGTAAGGGGGAAACTACCCCATAGGTGTTGTAATTTATATGTGTTACTTGTTGCGGGGGCTATGTACGCACGAGGTGATGAGAGTCCGTGCATAGCTGCATTCATGTTATTGTCCGGGTAGACTCAGGTTCACGCTATGCTATAAACTGTACTATTTGGGTTATCTCTTGCTTATTAAATTCTTTTACTTCGCATTACTACTTGAGACTAGACGGACGTAGAATGATAGACTTGCTATTGTAGTGATTTGACGAGTTTCATGATTAGCCGCAGAATAATTGTATTCCTCTTATGAATTTCTCCGTGTTATACATTCTCATCGAAAGGTTTCCTCAAAGCTCCTTATAACTCACTTGTTCCTTCGTGAGTGAGGTTAAGGACCCATCTAAGCTTCTTATTCTAAAGATATCGGGTTGTTCGCCTCGGCAGTATAATAGATGTATCTATGGTTCGTGCCGTTCGACCCTCGACAATACACAGATTATGATGGGATCAGGCCATATGCCTCGACATATCTATAAAATACTCTTAGAGAAATCGTGCGTAATATCTGACAAGAAGTCAATGTATCTATGAGTATTCCTGATTTGAATTATGACAACCTATCTGGTGAGGTCCATTATATATATATATATATATATATATATATATGCTCCGGTTGAGGAGGTAATTGCTAATTAAGAGCTTGTGTCTATTGTAGAGAGGAGGATCGTATCACGTATTTACACTTGTTTAATTCATTTATTTACTCTGACCTATATCTATTTACTTCTTACTGTATCTGTCTTATTGGACCACTAGTAAGTGTCGATGTCGACCCCTCATCACTACTTCTCTAGGGTTAGGCTAGATACTTATTGTGTACGTGTTGATTTACGTACTCATGCTACACATTTTTGTGCAGATACATATATGTCTGGTGATCTTTTGGGCACAGAGGCGCGACTATTGCGGGGACTTATCGTGAGCTGCATTTCATGTTACGATCCACAGCCTGTAGAGTCTCCATCATAGTTATTTGTATTTTCCTGTCTAATTTGAATCTCAGACAGATGTTGTATTTTATATTTTATTTCCTAGTTGATGCCCATGCACTTGTGACACCGGGTTTTGGGGGTGGTTATGGGTTGTCCTTTATTGTAGTTGTGAAAACATTATCAGTAACCCTGTAAATTCTATTTCTTACTATCTAATTGATGAAAATTATGATTTCAAAAATACTAAAATGAGTAATTAAGTTAAAAATTCATTTTTGGCTTGCCTGACGATGATATTAGGCGCCATCACGACCTCTAATGGATTTTAGGTCGTGACAGCTTGGTATCAGAGCGTTAGGTTCATTTAGGTATCACGAGCCATGAGAAAATCTAGTAGATTCTTGCGGATCGGTACGAACACGTCTGTACTTATCTTCGAGAGGCTACATGACTGTTGGAATCACTTCCCTTTCTTGATTCCTCATCATGCGATTTGATTCCTTTGAGGCTTATGCCTTATATCCTTCTTACTCATTCTTATACGATGTTCAACGCTCGTGTCAGTTGGTCATCGAGGAGTTATAGTGGTATTACATACGTGGGCATGATATTTCTTGTTGCGCACTCGAGCAAGTCATTATCATCTTCTTACAGAAGGATGTTCTGTCATTTCGGCTCAGTAGCTGTGTTTTCAATTATTTCGAGGCTGCGCACAGATTGCTATGATGTTCAGACATTGTTATCACACCGTGTTGGTGTAATGATAGGGTGCTTGTTTATGTGTCGAGGTAGGGAATGACTTGAAAGGAGGTTTTTCTCTGTGCATGATTCAGAGGTTCAACATTATATTTCCAGCGGATGAAAAGCAATTGGACTATGAATGTTCAGGTTTGGGATAATGGAGTAACGCGACTTGGTATTTTCGAGCGTGGTGGAATTCTCAATTGTGATGTGGTGTCATCGTCCTTGTTGAACACGTTAAGTTTCATCTGTGTTATAGTCTTCATTTATTTGCCTTCGGGGCAGGGTAGTGTGAAATGGTGCCAGAGAAGCGGTTGTCAAAGATAGCGGAGTGTAGCAATTTCGGAATCAAATGGGTATTTCTAATGTTGATGGCTCGAGAAGGATGATCTTCTAGGAGGTCTTTGAGTTGGTGGAAATTTATTAGCTCAAGTGTTACGGAGATGGATTTGGATTTGAGGCAACAATTGGGCAGCGAAGGACGAGGAAGGACATGCGGAAGGTGTTTTGTGGTGGTTGAATTTCTAGAAGGCCAAGTACGAAAAGAAGAAGTCGAGGAGTTACTTAGAGGAGAGGGTTTAACCAAAGTGGGAGAGTGGCAGAGTAACATATGGGTTATGTGGTAGGATGGCCACACGCCTTGAGGAAAGTTTGGAGCCATTTGGGAATTCATGGTGGACAGTGACTAGGTCCACGTATTTTATTTGGATGCAACATGACTTCAAGTTTGGAATATATTGTGAACTTCCAGCTGATGTCAATGGGGAAGAAGGAATCTCGATAGGTCCTAGGGTTATGTAATTGTAGCTTCAAGCTAAGTGGGAAAGCCCCACCGTCTATGATTGGATTGCGTGGTTGTCTACTTGTACGGTTTCTGGTCATCAGTGTATTGGTGGGTTATTACGACTAAGGAAAAAAAACATCAGTGGTAATTTGAGCAAGGGATTTGAGGAATATGTGCTATATTTGGCCTTATTGGTTCATGTTCAGGTTTTGGGAAGACTCAGAGTCTATGCTTCATGTGGATGTGATGTACAAGGAAAAGAATTCAGCTGGTTACTTTCTTGAGAGGGTATTCATGTGCTAGCAGGGCCTTGGAGTTTGATTATATTCGGGAACATTTCAGAGTGAGTGACTCTCAATAATGGTCCTAGTGGGTTCAAACTTGAAGTGCGGTGCCTAAGGATTTCGAGTTCGTGGTATGGTTAAGTATTGAGCTTTTGCAGTGGATTATGAAAGGGGCTTGGAGTGTTCTATGTTATCATCAGTTTGCGGTGTAGCATTGGATGAATGAGAGGAAATAACTTTGGATTCGTAGAGGAACTATCAGAATGGGTGTACCAGTTGAATATGCGAATGTGCGCACAAGGAGGATATGAGTTAGTTCGTGGGTTTTGAGGCAACGTGATATCGTGAAATAGGGTCACTTAGGATGAGTACGGATTGGGTTTGTTATATTTTGAATGGAGATATTATTATTTCTAAGGCAAGTCCAGAATAAATTAGAAGAAGTTGGTTCAGTTAGCAATTGTTGAATCGGCATGATGGTGGCAATGATCAGTTCCTTCAGCGTGTTAAGTTATGCAGGTGATTTGTGGCGGTACATGCGAGGCTTGATGACCGCCGTAATTTGATTTATTTGGAGGTATTCGATTATAATGGCATGTTATGTGAAGATGGATTCCGGAAGAGTTATGGTGGTTTTTACCACTACTTGAGGATTGTATTTTCTGCGGTTATGGGAATTCAGTCGCGTGTTGCAATGGTTCTCCTGAAATGAGTTAAGTGAAAGGTTTCTATATTATGGATTGCTTATTCTATTAGTAGTTCGGGAGTTAGAATTGAATTATTGTACTCTCGCATATTGGCATGTTAGGTGGAGTGAGCGACATGGAAATTGGAAGCTTGTATTGTCTTTAGCGTCACCTTAGATCGGTATCGTATGTAAGAGGCTTTGTGTACTATTTTGCGGATTCTCGATTTGCTTTACAACATTGTATGGCCGGTGGTATGGATGTGCAGACTTTGTTACCTGGTGCGTTAGGTCGTGGGAACGTATTCCACGAGAAAATTGTATAAGTGTGAAATGTAGTCACTTGATTGATTGAAGATTGAAACCAAGTATGGAGATTATGGTATTGTTGGTTCCCCAGGTACACGCAAGTATACATGGTCATCAAGTAATAAAGTGACCCGAAAGTCGGATGTCGAACCCTTAGAGACTTAGATTGATCGTTAACTAAGCAAACTAAAATCGATTGATCCTACAAGATATTTAAGAGTGATATTTTCTATTAATATACTATTGCAGAATTTAAACAAATAACAACTAAATTATCAAGAATGCAATTTTGTATGATGAGATTTTACTTCAGAGGAGGTGAAAATTTCAGGGTTGTGGTCGGTTTATTAATCCTATTGAGTTCGTAACTACACTCGTTAATCCAGATTATCTATGGTTGCTAGTTGGCCGGATCGTTTTTATAAATAGCATGTTCCCACAATACTATCCGTCTATCCATAATATATCAAAGCTATATTCCTGTGGTCTTGAATCTATCATGAACGAATATAATACGGTATTCAACTAAGCAAGATTGTTAGGTATATTCCTTTCCTAACCCTATAAAAGAGATTAAAATCTCACTTGTATGGACACGTTCGAACCACTACTGAAATATACTTACTTTTATGCTATCTTATTGCTTTCTTATTTACAAGTCTAAATCCTATTATTAGCTAATCTTTTTGGTTATCAGAAGCCCGAATACTTCTTAAAATAGCTTTGACTAAGAATCCAATTCTTTGGTCAAACAATAAGTTATTCACAATATCGACACTATCATTAAGCCATAATCTAGAATGTTCAGGAGTATAAGAAATATTCGTACATGAAAATTTATTTTATTTTAAAAGAATATAACAATATCCTGAACTTACAGTAATTCCTTCAATTAAAAAACATAAAAGATATAGCTTCGAATTCTTTCGCAAAATTAAAGAAAAGTATAAGAAAAAAAAAAACAAGTATAACGAGAAAAATATTAGGGAATATTTTCACATTAGAATACAACTCTGTTGTAAGCTAAAGAGGACCTAGAATCCCATTCATCATCTTTATTTTTCTTGATAACATAAGAAGGAGGCAAAAGCAGTTCATTGCTATTTTCGTTAGATAATTCGATGAAATACTTCTACTCTATACAATATGTTACCAAACGACTTACTAATGATGAGTCAACTCATTTCATTTTTTGTAGCTTTCTTTTATGATCATGGATACATGCGTATAACATCTATATAACTAAATAACGGAGGGAAAAAGAGTGCTGACATGGCACCTCTTATTGGGCACTATTCTTATTTTTCTCTTTTCTCCTTTTTTTCTTTCATTTTCCTTATTTATTTGTTAAGTATCTCTCACGACCCAAAACCAATCCGGTCATGATGGCGCCTATCATAGAACTAGGCAAGCCGACACACTCCCAAACAATTTGAAATTTCACTAAATTAGATAATAGCCTTTTCAAACTAAAATATGCGTAAAAGAGATATACTCAAAACCTAAAATGCAGAAAATAAACCCCAACATCGGGTGTCACTAAGTCATGAGCCAATACTATAACTGTTCTGAACTATAGCATGACAACATTGTCTGAAAATATCCGAAATACACTAAAAGAGAGATAAGGAAGGAGAAGGCAGGACTGTGATCGCCAGGTAGCTACCTCACTATCTCCGATGAAAAGTGCGCGACTGAAATAGTCAACAGCTGCTACCGTGGCCAGAGATACCTGAATCTGCACACAAGGTGAAGAGAGTAACGTGAGTACACCAACTCACTAAGTAACAAGTTCAAATTATGGACTGATAGCTAGTGACTGACTAAACCGCCATAGATAACAAAACCAAACTGTACAGTAAAGTAAACATGCTTTCCATTCAAGTATTCAACTCAGGAAGTAAAGTAAATGCAAATCTAAACAATTTAAAGTAATAAGCTCAGCATATCTCTAAGTTCCAATGCACAGAATGCACGAAAATGTACCGTGTACCTCCACTCTCAAGTGCTCAACTACTCGGTATTGTATATGGCGATCAGGCCAAGGGAAGATCCATCCCAAAACATATGCACATCGCTGACAATAATCACTTAGTACCGAGGAAGGCCATTCCAGCCCAATGAAAAAATACATCTCTAGGTATAAATGCTTCGGACAAGATCCATATCCAGGGAAGATCCATCCCTGAATAATATCAGCTACGCTCACTGGGGGGTGTGTTACAGACCCCGGAGGGGCTCCTACAGTCCAAGCGCTATCACAATCATCAATATAACCATTGCGGCGTGCAGCCCGATCCCATAACTGACACTCATAATCAGGCTCTCGGCCTCACTCAGTCATCACTCTCCAGTTTCACACAGACGGGCTCACAATGTCATGAAACTAGCCCGAAAAAATGACATGAGGTGCCAAATAATAATAACTGAGATTGAGACATGCTATGATATACATAATAAGATTGATTTCAGAATATCAATGAAACTAATGAGATGATAGCAAGAAACGACCACTCGGATCTCAAAACTATCGGCGTGAAGCCCTAACAAGGTATCCAGCCTGGTTTACATCACATTTACTTAATCATATGATAGAAATACGGATATCAGCAAGAAAGAGTCACTAAGCGGTGCCATGGAATGAACCAGACCACAATTCTCATGGTGCACGCCCGCACGCCTGTCACTTGGCATGTGCGTCACCTCAATACTAATCACATAGAATATAGCTCGGGGTTTCGAACCCTCAGAATCAAGTTTGGAAGCATTACTTACCTCAATCAAGCCAAAATCTTACTCCGCAACGCCCTTGCCGCTCGAATCGGCCTCCAAACGCTCCGAATCTATCCAAAATCAGTATATTATCATTAATATACGCTAAAGGAATGAATCCCACATGAAAATTATCAAGTTGGACAAAAAAATCCCGAATTCGGTTCAAACCTGGCCCCCGGGCCCGTGCCTTGAAATCTGATAAAAATTATAAAACTAGGAAACTCATTCACTGACGAGTCCAACCATACCAAATTTATGAAAATTCGACTTTGTATCGACATTCAAATCCTAAAAATCCATTTTATGAAGTTTCCACAATTTCCCCCCAAATTTCCACCTCAAAGTACTAATCAAATTATGAAATCAGTGATATATTCATGTATATAGCCAAATCCGAGTTAGAATCACTTACCCCGATGAATTTTTTGAAAAACCTTCAAAAAATCGCCACAAACCGAGCTCCCTAGGTCCAAAATGTAAAATAAAGCCTTAATTCCCATATTTATTGTGCACCCTCTGAACCTTTACCGCGGTCTGTATAATTACATCACAGCCGTGCACTCCTCACCGCGGTCCGCGTAATTCCTATCGCAGCCGCGGACCCTAAACCATACCTTCCGTAGTCCGCACAAATCCACCACGAATGCCTTCTCTCTTCTGCGGCCCGCAAAATTTCCACCGCGGCAGCATAATACCTCTGCGGTCCTCGCTCCCTACACCCGAAACCCAACACCAACAACATCAACAGCTCTTTCGACAACCAAACCCATCCGTTAACTATCTGAAACACCCCCGAGACCCTCAGGACATCAACCAAACATACCAACATATCCAGTAGCATCATTAAAACTTAGCCAAACCTACGAATCACCCAAAACACCACCAAAACACCAATTTACCCTCAGATTTCAAGCTTAAGAACTTATAAACTCCTCATTTTTTCAAACGACACCGAAACCAATTAAATCATGCCCGAATGACCCCGAATTTTGCACACAAGTCAAATATGACGCCACAAATCTATTCTAACTTTCGAAATTCCATTCTGACCTCTATATCAAAATTTTCACTGCCGATCGAAAATCACCAAATTTTCAATTTCGCCAATTCAAGCCTAATTCTACCACGGACCTCCAATTTACATTCCGAATACACTCCAAAGTCCAAAATTACCTAACGGAGCTGTCTGAACCATAAAAACCCCAATCCGAAATCGTTTACTCATAAGTCAGCATCCGGTTGACTTTTCCAACTTAAACTTCTTAATAAGAGACTAAGTGTCTCGTTCCACTCCAAAACTACTCCAGACCTGAAATAAGCAACCCGATGCAACATAATAAATCTAAACAACACCTAGAGAAGCAAAAATTGAGGGAAACGAGACTATAACTCTCGGAACGACCGGCCGGGTTGTTATAGTATCTTTTCTCACCTTTTCAGAAAGGCGTGACCGGACATTTTTCAGTTATAACTTTGTCCAGATTTTGAAATCTAAACTCTCTAACACTTAATTATGGAACTTGAAACGGTTTTCTATTATTAAAACAATTAACCACCACTCTATTCACAACTGTATCTACAATTTGTGCATCTAATCTTCTTGGTACTGCTTCATGTTGGATGCATCAAGAATATATCTCATATGCTGGTTATTTTGTTAGATTGAGCCATGCATCGAGTGTTGTTGCTCAATTCTTAAGGATGAAGGAATCAATTGATTTGAAGAAGAAGAGAAGAGTCGGTTTTCTTATTTCCAAATGAGCTGATGAACAACTATATACACACACACACGTGCACCTCACGTGTTTTCTAAATAACTCTTTTAACAAACTTTAACAGCTAACTAATTACATACTAATCCCAGTTATCCATGACTATGTTCTTGCATTCCATTACTCCCCCTCAATTTGGAGGGTGGAGGACATCGAACACTCCTAGCTTGGACAGAAGAAGAT
This sequence comes from Nicotiana knightiana, assembly GCA_005239525.1. Lineage (NCBI taxonomy): Eukaryota > Viridiplantae > Streptophyta > Magnoliopsida > Solanales > Solanaceae > Nicotiana > Nicotiana knightiana. The sequence continues at coordinate 20,323 of ML407438.1, read as the reverse complement.
GATGCTGATTAACAGCTAATCCTTTTGTAAGAAGATCGAAAAACTGAGACTGTGTAGCAATATAGTTATTCTCAATTAGTCCTTCTTTCACCTTTTCTCGAACGAAATGACAATCAATGTCTATGTTCTTGGTACGCTCATGAAAAGTGGGATTGGCCGCAATTTGGATGGCTGCTTTGCTGTCACAGTGTAGCTAAATTGGTTTGGAGATGATCACTCCCAGGTCTTGAAGCAATCCAATGAGCCATACGATCTCTGCAACACTAGCTGCCATACTTTGATATTCTGCATCATCTGAGCTTCGACTAACTGTTGGTTGCTTCTTTGTCTTCTAGGAGATTAAAGAGTCTCCTAGCTTAATGACATAACCTATGATAGATCGTCTAGTGTTTAGGGCAAGCTGCCCAATCAGAGTCACAGTAGGCAGTTAATTGAGTTATTGGCTTTTGACTCAGAAAAATCCCTAAGCTAGGACTGCCTTTAATATATCTCACTACCCTTAAAGCTGCTTCCCACTCTGATCTCTTGGGCTGCTGCATGAATTGACTCAGTACTCGTATAGTGAAGCAAATTTTTGGCCGTGTGATGGTAAGATAAATCAGCTTACCAACCAGTTTTTGATAACTTGACATATTGTCTAGTATGGGATCATTGGTTGTTCTAGATAGTTTTTCAAATTCAACAGTTATGAGCATTGCATTTGCTTCAATTGGTGTTGAAGCTGGTTTGGCTCCACTAAGTCCCACATTTGAGATAAGTTCTAAGTCATACTTTCTTTGATTGAGGAGTATGCCTCGCTTGGAACTCAATACTTCAATCCCTAAGAAATATTTGAGTTCTCCAAAATCCTTGACTTTGAAATTACTGTTCTGAGTTTGTTTAGCATCTTCAATGAGCCGCTTACTGTTCCCAGTAATAAGAAGGTCATCAACATAGATTAGAATAATCACTATGTTGTCTTCCTCTTTCCTAGTGAACAACGAGTGGTCATGTGGACTTTGACAGTATCCTGCTTGTACCAAGACTGAAGTGAACTTGATATTTCACTGCCTTGATTCTTTTTTTAGACAATATAAGGATTTCAAAAGTTTGCACACTCTATACTCCCCCTGGCTGTAAAATCCTTGAGGCAGCTCCATATAGACCTCTTCATATAAATCACCTTGAAGAAAGGCATTATTGACATCCATTTGGTATAAACACCAATTCTGTGAGGCTGCTACACTAATAACTGTTCTAACTGTCACCATCTTAGCAACAGGGGAGAAGGTCTCATGATAGTCTAAACCTTCTCTTTGTGTGTATCCATTTGCTAGTAGGCGTGCCTTGTACTTGTCTATCTCACCATTTGCCTTATACTTGATCTTATAGATCCACTTTGACCCTATGGTTTTCTTTCCATCAGGCAGTGGAACCAGCTCCCAAGTCTTGTTTCTTTCTAGTGCATCAATCTCATGTTGCTTGGCTAGAATCCAATTGTTATCTTGTGAAGCTTCCTTGAATGACTTAGGTTCAGCGGATATAGAGAATGATCCCAAGTAAGCTTGGTAGTTGGGCTGAAGATGAGTATAGGTCACATAATTGGATATGGGATATGAGCAGTGTGCCTTTGATTTTCCAGTTTGTATTTCCCCAAAATTACTGCATCTCCTATGATTGTGATTTCTTCTCTACCACTTGTAGGAACTTGTACTCTACTATTACTTTGATCTCTCAATGTTCTAAAAGTGGTTAACAATTCTTTGTATGGTGTAATGTGGTGAGATGCCCCTGTATCTATTTTGCAATCACAAGCAAAATCATTGGATAATAGTGAGGTCATACCTGCCATGTTACCTGCAATGTTATCTGAGTTATCACTAGACATTGGTTTGTTCAACATGTCCAGTATTTGCTTGTATTGCTGATCAGTGAAGAAGTGACCCTGTCCCTCTGGTGACTTCATGTTGTTTCCTGCAACTGTTGAATTAGCAAAAGGTCTGAATCCACTAGGTTATGATCCTTTCTTTTTGCTCTTGAAATCCTGTGGATAACCAACAATTTTGTAACAATTCTCCTTCAAATGTCCTTTATAACCACAATGCTCACAAATAATACCAGGTTTCCTAGGCTTGAAACCTTGGTAAGTTTTTCCTGCTAGCATAGCCAATGGCTCCTTGTTAACATCAACCACACCTAACAACCTTTGGCTCTCTTCTTGTGAAACTGTTGCATATGATTCATTCACAGAAACTATAGGTCTTCTTGCCAATAAACTACTTCTCAGATTGCTGTAGGACTTATTTAGTCCCATAAGGAACTACAGCAATCTCTGTGATCTTAAATGAACTACATAAGGTAGTGATTCCTCACAGTCACAAGAAGGAAGTGGAGCTAAAACATCTAGTTCGTCCCAACAATCCTTCATTTTTGAGTAATAAGAAGTAACTGAATCTGTTCCTTGCCTAAGTGTAGCAATCTCAGTCCAGAGAGGGAAAATTCTGGTTAAATTCAATCTATCAAATCTCTCTTCAAATTCACTCCATACCTTCTTAGCATTGGATGGTACACAATGCTGGCCATCAATTCTGTTGCAACGGTGCTTCCTATCCATGACAGAACTATAGCGTTGCACTTCTCCCATTGCTCTGCCAATTCTCCTCTATACATACTTTTAACACATGTTCCATCTACAAAACCTAGTTTTCCTTTGCCTCGAAGAGCCAATTTCATAGCTCTGCTCCATAAAGCGTAATTATCCGGTCCAGTGAGCTTTAGTGAGATTAGAACAAGTCCAGGTGCATCTCCTGCTTGGAGATATAGAGAATGATTATGATCGAGTGAAGAGATCTCATTACCTGCCATTCTTACTGAAATCGAGCTTCACAAATTTCTGCAACTTTGTTAGAAAATCACACAAATTGTGCTTTGTGTTTTCTGCAAATCTCGATCCTTGTTCAGTGCATGAATTCTCTTCAATCTATCCGCTCTGATACCATGTTAGATTGCACCATGCATCGAGTGTTGTTGCTCAATTCTTTAGGAGGAAGGAATCAGTTGATTTGAAGAAGAAGAGAAGAGTCGGTTTTTTTATTTCCAAATGAGCTGATGAACAACTATATACACACACGTGCACCTCACGTGTTTACTAACCAACTCTTTTAACAAATTTTAACAACTGACTAATTACATACTAATCCCAGTTAGCCATGACTCTGTTCTTGCATTTCATTATATTTATTTTATCCGTATTGGTATCAGATCTATTCCCATGTTCCGTTGGCTTTTCGTGAGTGTATTTTTGGACTTTTTGACCTCTTAAAGTCTTTTTGATGTGCAGGTTGATGAAGAATTGAATAGAGCAAATGTGACTGTATAATGGGCAAGTAGTCCTTCCTCAAGTCTATGCAACCTTTCTTCATCGATTTTAAAACCGATTCATCATTGCATTTTGTTTTCTCATGATAAATGCGTAATTTAGGGGGAAAATATACTTATAATACTAAAAAAACCAATTATAGGTGTTTCTAATTATTCTGTTATTTCGTACTTATTTAATTTGGATAATTGGTATTTGAAGGTTAAACACATTTGTATAATTCAAAGAACAGGAGCACAGGTAACTCTCCAAGTATAACCAACCATTCATCTTTTCCTCTTTACTTATAATTATTTATTTATTTATTTATTAGATATGTAACATCTATGACAATTCATGTCCTCTTTAATGGTTCCAAACTCTTTTTTTTTTTTTTCAGTAACTATTTATTCGATAATTTATCACCGATTTTGTTATTAGTAGAAGAAAGTGTTTGACATAACACCTTTTTTTTTCTTTTTTGGCTAGTACTTTCCGCCAGTCATCACAGTCTCATTTTTCCAATTTTCTTTCTATTAAAAAAGTTGAAGGGACTCCAAGGAAAGCGTGTAAGAGACAAAGACTTTGTTAGTTCGATATTGGCTAATTTTTGCATATTAATTGTGTCGTGTTATGCTCTGTGCTACATGAAGTTATATTTTGGTCCTGAAGTTTCTATGTCCAATTATGTGATTTTTGTTCTTAAATCTTTCTACTAATGAAAAGTTCCGAGAAATGAGATTTTATTTTGTATCAATTCTTGAGTTTCTATGTCCGATTTTGTGATTTTTGCTCTTGGATCTTTCTACTTCTGAAAATTTTTGATTTTGTTTTATAGTAAAAGAATTAAGTGTTTGGAGAATAATCGATCTTAACATTCAAGGTAGTATCTTTTAATAACCTATTTAAATAGTAAAAATTGTGCGGGGCACCCTATTTGGTCGCCCCCATTTAACTTATACCCGCTTTTTTAAAAGCTTTTAATTTGTACCCACTTTTTAAATAACTTCAGCTCCCTTTCCCTCGCTGAGCTGAAGTTCACCAGTTAAGCTGAAGTTCGCCAGTTATAAAGACAAAACTTCAGCATACGGGGCTGAAATTCCCCAGTTACAAAGACAAAACTTCAGGAGCTGAAGTTTTTCCAGTTACAAACTTCAGTTTTAGAGCTGAAGTTCCCAAGTTATAAAGACAATTACAAAGACAAAACTTCAGCTCTAGAGAACTTCAGCTCAAGAGTTGAAGTTTTGTCTTTGTAAACTGGGGAACTTCAGGCCAGTATGCTGAAGTTTTTGTCTTTATAATTGGGGAACTTCAGCCCCGTATGCTGAAGTTCAGCCCCGTATGCTGAAGTTCCCCAGTTACAAAGACAAAGCTTCAGCTCTAGAGCTGAAGTTCCCCAGTTACAAAGACAAAACTTCACCTCTAGAGCTAAAGTTCCCCAGTGTAACTGGCGGAACTTCAGCCCCGTATGCTGAAGTTTTTATTTTTATAACTGGAGAACTTCAACCCCGTATGCTGAAGTTCCCCAGTTACAAGACAACAACTTCAGCTCTAGATCTGAAGTTCGCAAGCTACTTCAAGCTCGTCTACTAGAATGCTGATGTTTTGCGTGATTGCCTTTGCTACTTCAATCCCGGATACTGAAGTTATGTGCAAACGCGGGTACAGATGCAAATTTTTTTACAAAGCGGGTATAAATTAAAACGTGACACAAAAAGTGAGTACGGATGTAAAAGCCCATTTAAATTTAATTTGTTAATGTTAGGCTTGAGTTAATTGTATCAATTCTTAAGTTAGACGAGATATTTTCTTTTGTATCAATCTATTACCATGTTACGCTTGAGTTAACTGTATCAATTGCTAGGTTAGAAGAGATTTTCTGTTGTGTGATCTTAACAACAGTACTAGTCTCAGTAATCCTTTTTCTTTAATGCACTATTGTGTTATGTTTCAATTATTATATTAATCCTTAAAGTTATTCCAATATTTTTTATTTTCTTTTATATTTTTTTTTAAATCACGCGAAGCGCGAACAAATTTACTAGTGCTATGTATGAATATAAGATCAAAATTTAGTTGAATCTCAATTCTTTATGCGAATTTCTTTATCGAAGGATCGAGCACTTAGAATAGATTAAAGTGAAATCAAGATTTTGATAGCAACATAAATCCTTAGAGTCAAGGCTCTTGAAGAGCTATTCTATAACGTGTAAGTAATTATACCTTTCTTTTGTTGGGCTTAGATGTATAATCAAAAAGAACAAAACCAGATAACACAAAGAGAATGAAAAGTTTAATCCGCATAATATAGTATACCTGTATTGGTACAAGAAAAAATATTGCCTTTTCTATTAGTAGACTAAATTGATAGTGTTATAAATATATATTATATTATGGATGTTCATAAGCTTCCTAGAGAAGCTTATCCATATGGGACTCCGCCGTAAATATCTTTATCTATTTGATACTCTATTGAAAATAAGCTTCCTAAAGAAGCTTATCATTTCGGTACTCCGTTCTGGATAAATATTACCCTCGGTAGAAGCTTATCAATGTCTGGTACAGTAGCAGCTTACAAGCAATTTACAAGCAGCTTGCAATAACAGCTTACAAGCTGCTGATGCAGGCAGGTTGCAAGCAACTCAATGAAATGATTTGCAACAGCTTCTTATTAAACAGACAGGTTGCAAGCAGCTCATGCAGACAACTTACAAGCAGCTGAAGAAAAGCCTCGCAACTGCTTCCTGAAAAGCCTCGCATCTGCTTCCTTCTTCTATAAATAGAAGAGTTTTCAGTTCATTATGTACATCAGTTTAAAAGTTGAATAATGTATCACACACTCTCTCTATACTTGTCTTTGGTTTATTTACTTTACTGTTTTTATTTTATAACACGTTATCTGCACGAAACTCTGCCTTGAGCACTTACTTTGAAAGATGTATTACCATAGTTATCCTCGCCCAAAGGCATCGGTTCTCACTGTAAGTAAGATCAAACTGTTGTATTCATGGATTTCTACCCTTTTTACAATAGTTTGAACGATTGATACTTCTTTGGCGTCAGTATTTTATTTCCATATTAGCAAAGTAAGCATGAAAATGATTCCATGATTGGCTTAAAGGTTTTACTATATCACTTTGTCTTTATGAACGACAAATTATTTTTCTTTGCTGCTTTGCTATCTTGAAGTAGGTTTGTAGCAAAGGACTTGTGACATTAATTTTTGCACTTTCATATATTGTTGAATACTAACTATTTTTTGAGTTGAGTTTGCAAAAGTTTATAGATATAAATCAGATCCAATCGCCATAATTAAGAATTCTACTCAAAAGAAGCATACTTGGTTCATTTGACAATTTATGGCTCAAATTTGTTCCCGAAGAACAAAATTGCAAAGAGTTCAAATTGGATCATGTAGAGCATCGCTTGAACTCCAGAAGAATTCATAAGAAACGTACGATCACCAGAAGTGGTTGGATGTTTCGCATATCTCATTGTAACAAAATTTTGTTAACCACCGGAAGTGGTATATATCTATGATAACCAGAAGTGATAATTTAGGCTTGCTATGTTTACAATGAAGATAAGTTAGAGACATTTTTTCTCTATTACATACATACCTCGATTTGCTCCTGAAGTAGTAAATATATTAAAAGAAGTCAGACGTCGTCACAATTTAATGTGGTTATTGCACGTTCAGATAATTATGCTCCATCTCTTGAAGGAAGAGAACTTTATATAATATTAATCCATTTCGTGAAGTGAATGTGACGATATTAATAAAGCTTGTAAATATGAACGTGATCTTAATGTGAATATATTACGATTCACCTCCAGAAGAGGTAATATGATTGAGAGAATATATATACTCAATATTTCGTATTTTGAATTTTCTCCCGGAGTAGTAAAACAATTGAATTTTTCTTCTGAAGTAGGAAAATATTATGAAACTGTGTCTTTCTGTGCTTAAACAAAATAATAGGATATTCAAAGTTATTTTTGAAGCACATTTTCATTCCCTTGAATGAATGAAGAAATACCACAACTCACCTCCTGAAGAGCTAGAATAACAGATGATATAAATATTAATTTGTGGCATAAAAATCATTGCCGCTCGTACTTGTTGTACGTAAAACATCTTGAATAATTTTATTAAATATCACTCTAAGGCAAAAGCATTCTTGTAGAATATTTTCTACTGCAACCACATCAATATATTATTGTTAGTTATTGAGTTCCCCGAAGAAAATAACAGCTTATGTATCTTTCCCTGAAAGATGTAATGACTATGTGATTGCCGCTTCGATATAAAATATTCAGATGTTAATAGTGTTTCTCCCTGAAGGAGACATCTCTCACAAAGTTGGTGGTAAAAATATTAAAATTCTTAATTTCTTATATTTATAAATTTAATATTGTCTTTCTATTGTTCATTTGATTATGACTTTTTTTCTCATGTCACCAGAAGTGTCTGAGCGATATTTGGTAGTACAAAATTTATCAAAAACTCCTAAAGAGCTAATTCTTTGTCTAAAAAACACATGACACCAGTAGTGTCCAAATAATATTAGATTGTGGATAAAAATGAAGGCTCTCGAAGAACTTATATAAAAATATGGCATACGTATTATATGATTATGGTCAAAACATATGTTGTAGTAAACCTGAAGTTTACTAATACAAATGACTATCATATTGAGACTACAAATGATTGAAAGATTGAAAATCATCCTGTTTCCACAATCATAGGGGGTAAAATAATATGTATGTGAGAAGTTACCCGCCTTATTCTTCAATTTGTCCTACATCATGTATCACAGTAAACCAGAAGTTTAATAATACAAAAGCAGTCACAATAAATCAGAAGTTTTACTGAGGCAAAAGTAGCTACAGTAAATCAGGAATTCGCTGATACAAAAGTAGCCACAGTAAATCAGAAGTTTACTAATGCAAAAGTTTATGACATAGTAAACCAGAAGTTTACTAAGAGATAGCATATGTCATGATAAACTTGAAGTTTTCATTTGCCATTTTTAAATGAGCTATTTGAGAATTCAGATAAGCATATACTGCTGGAAGATTCTTCAAAAATTCTCTTGTGTTGCTTGTTCTCATAATAAATTAATTATACCAGCTAAAGTTGGGACTAAGACCCTAATCTGAAATATATAAAAGGTGAATATGGGCCCATTCACCTATCATGTGAACCACTTATAGATGCATATATGAGATGGTTACATGTGCGATTATTGTCAACCTGCAGTTTGGCATTTGAAATTGCTTTTCTCAGTTAAGAGCATAATTTTCAGATTATGAAATCAAGACAGTTCATCTTGATAATGTTGGTTTATATCCAAGCTGGTTTAGCATTAAATCCCTCCTATTAATGGCTAAACTATTGCTTATGAGAACAAAGTGACATATGTTGGTCTAAGATTTTCTAAATTGCATACAACAACACTTGTATGTATAAGACTAACAAAATATGATAAGTCCTTCCATCACAATTGGTTTAGGATCAGAAACCAAATATTTTACTATCTAATAACTTTTGATGTGTGGTACATGATTAATTTCTCTATCACAATACACAAAGATATGTTTCCCAAAGAAGATTGAGGATATATGTTAGTTTTTCTAACATTTGGGGGATGGAATGAACAGTTGGAAAATATGCTATATGAATCGAGTTATCATCCTCACTCAAAAAATAATTCAAGTCAAATGCAAGAAGCATTTGCTGATCCAAAATTAAATATCATATTTCAGCTGCGAATGCTCCTATTAAAATTAAAGTCCCCGAAGGATGGAGTTTACTGTACGCATGAAGTGTGGTAGACCAATCGGTTCCAAAGATAAGAATCCTTGAAAAGGATAGGAGCAAATGATCAAAATGATCATAATAAGGAGGAAATGAGCTCTAGAAGAGCCCACGACATAACATTTCATGAAACTCCAGAAGAAGTTCAGGTACCTGAAAATAAAGAAAGTGATGAGATCTCATAAGTTATGTCTCTTGTGAACCGATACAAAATGATCGTCGACGATATATTTGATACAATATAGAGCACAATATTGTAAAAGACTGTGAGGATCATACCTGTAGTCCAGACACCTGAAGATGTCATTCCATTTAAATGCAAGTCATAACATATAAGACTCATTTCATTAAATTTATATGAATATCACTGAAGGATTTAAAATGCATGAAGCATATAGTTCAAAGTCTCGAGAAATGTACTCGATCATATTGCAAAGGTCATTGTACCATTTAAAGTAATTTGGGCGCATATTGTCCAGGTATTTTTATAATGAAGATGGCATCAAGATTTGTTATCTTTGTTGTTTATATTGATGACATAAATCTTGTTGGAACTCCAGAAGAGCTCCAAGAGGCAATTGAATATCTTAAGAAAGAATTTGAGATGAAAGATCTTGGAAACACAAAACTTTGTCTTAGTCTGCAAATTAAACATTTAGCAGACGAGATCTTTATCCATCAATCTGCCTATACAGAAAGGGTCTTAAAACGCTTTTACATGGACAAAGCAAACCCATTGAGTACACCAATGGTTATTCGATCACTTGAAGTGAATAAAGATTTGTTCCGCCCTCTATAAGAGAATGAAGAACTCCTTGGTCCCGAAGTACCATATCTAAGTGCAATTGGTGCATTAATATATCTTGCTAATGCTACAAGGCCTGACATAGCATTTTCTGTTAATTTACTAGGAAGATATAGTTCTTCTCCTACACGGAGACATTGAAACGGGATTAAGAATATATTGCAATATTTAAAGGGAACTCTTGATATGGGTTTGTTTTATGATAACAAAGATAGTGCAGATCTTGTTGGTTAAGCAGATGCAAGTTATTTATCTGATCCCCATAAAGCTCGATCTCAAACCGGGTACGTATTTACTTATGGAGGTATTGTCATATCATTGCGCTCCACAAACCAATCTATTGTTGCTACTTCTTCAAATCATGCTGAGATAGTAGCTATTCATCAAGCAAGTAGGGAATGCGTACGGTTGAGATAAATAATTTATTTTATTCGAGAAAAATGTGGTTTGGAATGTGAGAAAAGGCCCACAATTTTATACGAAGACAATGCTGCATGCATAGCCCAAGTGAAAGAAGGATTTATAAAAGGAGATAGAACAAAACACATTTCACCAAAATTATTCTACACACATGATCTTCAGAAAAATAGTGGCATTGATGTGCAACAAATCCGTTCACGTGACAATCCGGTAGATTTGTTCAGTAAATCTTTGCCAACTTCAACTTTTGAGAAGATGGTATACAATATTGGAATGCGGAGACTCAAATATTTGAAACAAGGTTTTCATCAGGGGGAGTGAAATACGCGCTGCACTATTTTTCCCTTAAATTTTTTTTCCATGAGGTTTTTCTTGTAAGGTTTTTAATGAGGCAGCTGAAAATGCGTATTACTAAATATGTGTACTCTTTTTCCTTCACTAGGATTTTTCCCACTGGGTTTTTCCTAGTAAGGTTTTGACGAGGCACATTATCTTTGATGAACATCCAAGGGGGAGTGTTATAAATATATATTATATTATGGATGTTCATAAGCTTCCTGGAGAAGCTTATCCATATGGGACTCCGCCGTAAATATCTATATCTATTTGATACTCTATTGGAAATAAGCTTCCTAAAGAAGCTTATCATTTCGGTACTCCGTTCTGGATAAATATTACCTCCGGTAGAAGATTATCGATGTCTGGTACAGTAGCAGCTTACAAGCAACTTACAAGCAGCTTGCAGTACCAACTTACAAGCTGCTGATGCAGGCAGGTTGCAAGCAACTCAATGAAATGATTTGCAACAACTTCTTATTAAACAGGCAGGTTGGAAGCAACTCATGCGGACAACTTACAAGCAGCTAAAGAAAAGCCTCGCAACTGCTTCCTGAAAAGCCTCGCATCTGCTTCCTTTCTTCTATAAATAGAAGAGTTTTCAGTTCATTATGTACATTAGTTTGAAAGTTGAATAATATATCACTCTCTCTCTATACTTGTCTTTGGTTTATTTACTTTACAGTTTTTATTTTATAACAGATAGCACATTGTTAGTATTTGTTTATTTTCCCTATATGTTAAAATTATAACATTCTTTTATAAATTTTCAGCTCGTCTTTACTTATTTATACATGTATAAGTGAAAGAATAGAACGTGGGAACGAGCTAATGTTAAACCAATTGTTTCCACAACTAAAAGAATATCCTTTTCCGATCGTAAAAAATCGACAAACTTGGTCGGTCAAAACACCGATGAGAAAAACGACCGATTTAACCAAAGTTTAAAATTTCATATTTTTCAGATCGTTAATAAACCAACCGAAAAAGATTTATTCTTTACTTGAAAAAACTCGGAAAAAAATATTTTGACATATTCGATAAGTATTTTTAATCGGGAAAAACTATTTTCAAGCAGCCAACCAAAATAGTCAATTGTTATAACAAATAACTAAAATTCTTTTTGGAAAATCGACTGACTCGGTCCATCTGGTATTTAAAATAAACACTTAGAAAATTCTCTCTAAATCGGCTACAATGGCTGGTTAATTTGTAACGATCCAATTAGTCCTTGTAATGCCCCGTCCGAGCATTTCGTAAATTTGAGTCCCCTTCCCCTATTTGATGCTTCTCGCAGGTGTATTTGTTGTTATGTGACTTGCCAGAATGGTTGGTTTGGTTTCGGGGGAGTTATGGATTAATTTGGGATACTTAGTCCTTTGGTTGGAGGCTTAAGTTATGAGGGTTGACCGGAGTTTGATTTTTTTGTAGATGACCTCGGAAGGGTGTTTTGATGGTTCCAATAGGTTCGTATGTTGATTTCGGACTTAGGCGTATGTCCGGATTTGGATTTTGAGGTTTCTAGGTTGATGTGGTTCCAATTGGCGAAAGTTGGAAACTTGAAAGCTTGGAAGGTTCATAGGTTTGATTAAGAATTGACTTTGATGAAATCGGGTTCAGATTATGGTTTCGGGAGTTGGAAGAGGTCGATTGTGTTATTTGGAACTTGTATGAAAAATTTGAGGTCATTCTGAGTTGTTTAGGCATGTTCGGCGTAAGTTTTGAATTTGGATATTTGGGTTAGTTCCTTAGGCTTAAATTGTGGTACAATTCATAGTTCTGATATTGTTGAATATGATTTGAGACTTCGAGTATGTCCATATTATGTGTTGGAATTAGTTGGTGTGATTGGACGGGTCAAGGAGGCCTCGGGTGTGTTTCAAGATGATTTCAGACCATTTCCCCTTATTTTGAATCAAGTGTCTTTTGGTGTGCTGGTGTTCAATGCGATCGCAGAAGGGAAATTGTGATTGCGGAGGGTGTTTGGCAGCTGGAATCTATTCGGGGGTTTGGACCTAACATGAGCCCGTTTTATGATGAGGAAAAAACAACTGAAGACTACTCTAGTTGAACGTGCATTAACTTAGTTGACTCGAATGTTAGGAGGGATCTATCAAAGACATACTTATTTCTTAGACGTATTTGTTAGTGAAATCAAGAACTCACTTGATTCAGAGTCATATCCGACTGTAGTCTCCTTGTGGCAGCCAGATTTCAGAAGGGAAACTTGTAATGTTAGTTTTTCACCATCTAAAAGATGGCATATTTACCATGTGGCAAGATTGTTGCACAAGATTGTTGAGAAACTTTGACTTTCTCTAAGGAGTTGTATAATGGAATTCAAAAGCACATGTAAGCTCAAGTTAGATGCTATTATTTTGGAAGAAGTTACTTTACATAGAATTAAAGAGGGTACCAACTATTACATCTCGCGTTTTCGTACGTTAAAGTTTCGTCTTCAGTTAACGACATAGATTCAAGATGAGATTATCTTGAGGTTAACGAATATATGCTATTTATAACAAGCGATAAGTAAGTGCCATGAATGGTAAAGAGTACACCAACTAAAGAAAACGAGTTTTGTTGAAGGTTGTCGATTTGAGATAAAATACGGTCCGAGCTATAATACCCGATATTTATATACTAGTACCATATGACCGTGATAGTATGATGTATAAAATATATTAAAAATGAATAGTATTTTAGGTAATTTGAGTTGATTCTTAATTATACGAGTAATTGATTAATTACCGAATAACGAGACATTGTCCACCCTACCCCTACGTGGCATTAAGCCACTATTAATACATATGACGAAGTAGTCATATGAACTTAGGTGGCTATCTAAAGTGAATAGGACTTTAACGTGTAAACCATTCAAAGTTGGTACGAAAGTTTGGTTTAGTTACAAAGTTGGTCTCATTTTGGACATAGAATAAGAAAGTAAGAATCAGATACCTTTCCTCCAAATTCTAAGCAATTCTAAAACAGAAGCTAAGGTTCAATCCAACAAAGCTTCCAACAAAAATTCTTGCAACCAAACAATTTCAACGAGAATTGTAGAACCGTAGAAACGTAAAATTTTGTGGTTTTAAAGTAGTATGGTGCAATCTTTTCCAAGAATATCATACATTTTTGTCTCTACTCCAGGTATGTTAAGGCTATCCCTTCTTTCTTTTTGGCATGATCCAAATAATACAAATGAAACGATAAAAATACGCAACTTTTATAAATGACTCTATTCATAGAAATACTAGGGACATATATATTTTTGATTCCCCATGTGAATTATTATTATATCTTCTGTTCATAGGTCTTAGAAAAATACGTATCTGATAAAGTTTAGCCGAAAGGTATATTGATTTTTATGACATTCCGATAAAATCTTATCAACGTATTTCTTACGCATTTCATGCATTTATACATGTACATTGACCCATGACTAAATGACGTTTTATACGCATATATATATGTATATTATATGGATATGGGATAAGGAAAAAAGGTTACGGCGTTATATACGCATCATCACCTGATCAGTTGATATGTTGATGATGTTGCTCACAGTGGCGGAGACGATATGATGAGATGCCCTCAGAGGCTTGATGATATTATGTACACCTATACCTATGCATGACACGACATTTATATGCATGTGTATGACATTATAAATGTTTCAGAATTTACAAAGTTATTCAGACTTACAGATGGATTCTTTTATTCCATGTTTCATCTATGTCTTATATGTACTGATTTTCATGCCTTACATACTCAGTTTATAATTCGTATTTCTTAGGATCCTAGATAAGCGAGAGTTGGGGTGCTCTACTTGATCCGGAGCTGCTTTTTGATTTTGGTACGATATGCTTGTATATATATATATATATATATATATATATTGTGACGACCGAAAGGGTCATCACCTGTTTTGTTACCCATTTCGTGCTTCCAAGGCCTTGAAAACCTCATTTAGAGTTTCCTCGAGTTGCGTGTGCAGTCCGGGCGCGTAACCGGAAAGCTTAAATATGAAATTTTGTGAAAAAAATGCTAAAATTTGATATTAAAATGAGTAAATTTGACTTCGGTCAATATTTTGGGTAAACGGACCCGGACCCGTGATTTAACGGTTTCCGAGGGTCCGTAGGAAAATATGGGACTTGGACGTATGCCCGGAATCGAATTCCGAGGTCCCAAGCCCGAGAAATAAATTTTTGAGTAAAATTGTTTTCTGAAGATATTCAAGGAAATTGGAAACGAAATCTGATTAGAAAGCGATGGTATCGGGCCCATATTTTAGTTCCGGCGCCCGGTACAGGTCTTACACGTGGTTTAAGTCCTTTCTGTAAAGTTTGGTCGAAAACGGATGTCGTTTGACGTGTTTTGGACTTAAAATGGAAATTTTGATGTTTTATGAAACTTGATAGAATTCATGGATTTTGAGGTTTAATTCGATGAATATAATGTTATTTTGGCGATTTGAACGCATGGATAAGTTCATAGGATGTTTTTGAGGTGGTGTGTATATTTTGTATGGAGCCTCGAGGGCTCGGGTGAGTTGTGGATGGCCCACAAATGCATTTTTGAACTTTGGAAAAATCTGGTATCTCCGATCTGCAGGCTTTGCATTTGCGAAGCTAATGCGAGCTATTCATCGCAAATGCGAAGATGGGTCTGGGCAAGCCTGATCGCAAATGCGGCCAAATGGTTCGCAAATGCGAAGGCTGGTCGCAAATGCGACGTCTGCCATCGCAAATGCGACGTCTGCCATCGCAAATGTAAAACTCCCCTCTTCCGCCTGAGGTCGCAAATGCGACATAAGGATCGCAAATGCGAAAACTGGGAATTTCCTAAGGGTTCGCAAATGCGAACCCCTGTTCGCATTTCCCATATCAGATGCCTGCAATTTTACACTTAAACCGATTTTGAACTCCACTTTTCTTATTTTCTCAAACTCAAACACACTTAGGCGATTTTCCAAGAACAAGACTTCTTCAAAATCATTTGTAAGTTGGTTTTTACTCAATTCTTTCAATCATTAATATCATTTAACATGTTTTCAACTTAAAATCAAAGATTTCCATGGGTGAAATTGGAGGTTTTAGGTAGAACTTAGGCTTTTCTAAAATTGGGGATTTGGACCTCAATTTGAGGTCCGATTTAAAAATAAATCACATATTTGGGTTCGCGGGGGAATGGGTAATCGGGTTTTGGTTCGAACCTCGGGTTTTGACCACGTGGACCCGAGGGTGTTTTTGGACTTTTTGGGCAAAACTTTGGGAAATTCATTTTTATGCATTCAAATTGATTCATTTAGCGTTTATTGATGTAGTTAAGTAACTTGTGACTATATTCGAGCGGATTTGTGGTGGAATCGAGGGGTAAAGCTATAATTGAGGCTTAAGTTGAGTTCAAAGCATCGAGGTAAGTATTTGGTCTAACCTTAGCTTGAGGAAATAGGAGTTGAGTCTTATCTGCTACTTACTAATTGTCGAGTACGATGTATAGGCATGATGACGAGTATCTATACATTGGTGTCTAGCATGACCGTGAGTCTTTATATTGCGAATATTTTGATTTTGTTGTAACTTCCATGCTTAATTGATGGTTTCTATATGTTGTAAAGAGCATGTGAAGGGAATTGTGATCTTTAAACTTCCAGGAGCATTGGCTCGAGTTGTACAACGAATGGTGAGAATATATGAGATAATTGAATTCTTTGGAGCATTGGCTCAAGTGATAGAGTAAATTATGAAATGAAAGTGAAGGAAAGAGAAAGAGTTATTAAAATACACCCTTGCCGTGTCATTGTTGCTTTAGTGATTATCTCCCTTGCTGAGATGTTGAGATTACTGTTACCGTTCCCTTGCCGGGATTTAAATGTTTAAATGATGTTCCCTTTCCGGGATTTAATTGTGTAATTGATGTTCCCTTGCCGGGATTTCTATTTCTATTCTGTGTACTCCCTTGCCCGTTGTTTGTGATTGCTGTTTGGGTGAGGATGAGTGTTAAAGCACGAAGGGTGATGCCGTGCATTGTTTGATATTGTGAGGAAAAAGTGTAAAGCACGAAGGGTGATGTCGTGCCGTACGATGTACCATTCCATACAGATATTCATTGATTACATTATACATTGCATAGTGAGGAAAGAGAGTAAAAGCACGAAGGGTGATGCCGTGCCATTATTTACATTGATTACATTATACATTGCATAGTGAGGAAGGAGAGTAAAAGCACGAAGGGTGATGCCGTGCCATGATTTACAGTGATTACATTATACATTGCATAGTGAGGATGAGAGTGAAAGCACGAAGGGTTATACCGTGCAAGTTTTGATTTCTAATCCTTATTGATATTCTGGCCTTGTTGTTCCTTTCTTTATTTGAAATTTCTTATATGAAACTGTTATCTCCCCACATCATGTTCCCCTTCCTTTATTGGTTGATTACTTCCTGTATTTCTTTTCTGTTGTGTGTATATATATATATATATATATATACTCGAACTGCACAGGTTCACTTGGTAGTCTGGTCCTAGCCTCGTCACTGCTTCACCGAGGTTAGGCTAGGCACTTACCATTACCTGGGGTCGGTTGTACTGATGCTACACCTGCACTTCTTTATGTTGTGCATATTATGCAGCCGGACCCGGTGGACATCATTAGTGGGGGTGTCTTTCAGCTTATCCTAGAGGCTTCAAGGTTTACCCGCTGGCGTTCGTGGGCCTTGGCATCTCTTCCATCCTTATGCCTTCGTTTCTGTCTTGTTTTCTTCTAGTTTTAGAGACAGTCATGTATTTCCTTTCAGACTTTGTATTTAGCACTCTTGTAGACAGTTCGTGAGTTTGTGACTCCAGGTTTTAGGAAATTTCTGCGTCGTTGTATTATGTTGTCTTTACTTAGTTTTGGAAACATATTTATTTCCGACGTTAAGTTGTGAACTATTGTAGCTTATTCTTTTAAATCGATGTTGTTATGATAGTTTAATGGTACACGTTGGCTTGTCTAGCGGGTTCAACATTAGACGCCATCACGGCCCGATGGTGGGATCTCGGAGCGTGACAAGTTGGTATCAGAGCACTAGGTTGCTTAGGACTCACAACTCACGGACAACTTGGTAGAGTCTGAGGGATCGGTACGGAGACGTCTGTATTTATCCCCAAGAGGCTGCCAAGTTAGGATGACTCCACATTTCTTTTCATGTCTGTCGTGCGATATGAATTCTGAGTACTGATTGAGTTTCTATTCTATTCTCTCGCAGATGGCGAGGACGCGTGCTTCCCTTGGTTTCGCTCAGCAGCCCGACACTCTTGCTACAACTCATATGAGGGGTCGAGGTTGAGGATAAGGCCGTGATAGAGGCCGAGGCCGGGGCCGGGCTCAGCCTAGAGCAGCAGCCCCAGTGGAGGACCCTCTGGTCGAGTCTGACGAGGAGGTCCCAGTTTCGGCAGTCCTAGCTGGACTAGCTCAGGTCCCAGAGGGGTTGATAGCTACCCCAGTGCTTCAGGATGCCCTTGTCCGTCTAGTCGGACTCATGGAGAGTGTAGCACAGGCGGATTTTCTTCCTACTGCACCATCCGTCTCTCAGGCTAGGGGAGGTACCCAGACTCCTACCACTCGCACGCCAGAGCACCTAGCTCCACAGTTTCAGACTCTGGCACCTCAGCTAGCCGGAGTAGCTCAGCCGGGTATTGCAGCACCGGTAGCAGAGGGAGCAGCTATGTCAGTAGATGCTTTGTGGAGACTGGACAGGTTCACTAAGTTATTCACTGCTACTTTCACTGGTTCGCCATCAGAGGACCCCCAGGATTATTTGGACAGCTGCCATGAGATTCTTCGGAACATGGGCATAGTGGAGTCCAACGGAGTTGACTTCGCTACTTTTTGGTTATCTGGCGCAGCCAAGAGTTGGTGGAGAGACTATTGCTTAGCCAGACCAGCTGGATCTACACCTTTGACTTGGACTCAGTTCTTAGAGGTATTTTTGGGGAAGTTCCTTCCCGTTACTCAGAGAAAGGACCTTCGGAGGTAGTTTGAGCGTCTGCAACAGGGATCTATGTCAGTCACTCAGTACAAGACCAGGTTCATCACTCTAGCCCGACATGCTCTTATGGTACTTCCCACTGATCGAGAGAGGGTTCGGAGATTTATTGAGCTATTGGCCCAGCCTATCGGACTTCAGATGGCTAGAGAGTCAGGTATCAATATATCGTTCCAGGATGCGGCTAATGTGGCCAGGAGGATTAAGATGATTATGTCACAGGGTGGTGGTCAGAGGGCTGACAAGAGGCCCCGTCATTTCGGTCGTTTCAGTGGAGCCTCATCTGGGGGCAGGGATTCTTCCGACAGAGGTCATCCTCCCAGACCCTTTCAGTCAGCTCTACAGGTTTCCATAGTACTTCAGGTGGTCGGGGTTCTCAGACGCACTATTCTGATCAGCAGCCTTACAGTTCGCTACCAGCTCCCATTAATGCACCCGACATGAGAGTTTCCGAGTTGGTCATTCAGTTCGACAAGGTCAGACTCAGTTCCCTCAACAGCCAAGGTCTTGTTACACTTGTGCCGATCCGGATCACCTTGCCAGATTTTGCCCTCGAGCACTAGGTAGTTCGTAGAATCAAGGTTCTCGTGCCATGGTACAGGAACCAGGTGTTCCACAGCCTGCCCAGCCAGCTAGAGGTGGGGATAGAAGTGCTAGAGGTGGAGGTAGAGGTTATAGAGGTGGAGCTCAGGCCGCCAGAAGTGGAGGCCAACCAGCAGTCGGTCGTCCCAGAGATGTGGTTCAAGGTGGTGGGGCCCAGGCCAGAGGCTGAGTCTTCAGATGCAGTCATTACAGGTACTATTCGGGTCTGTGATAGAGATGCTTCAGTGCTATTTGATCCAGGGTCTACGTATTCGTATGTGTCCTCTTATTTTGCACCATACTTGGTCATGCCTAGTGATCCACTGAGTATTCCTGTTTATGTATCTACACTGGTGGGTGATTCTATCATGGTCGATCGAGTCCATCGTTCTTGTGTTGTGGCGATTAGGGGTCTTGAGACCCGTGTTGATTTGTTGCTCTTAGGTATGGCCGACTTTGATGTTATATTGGGGATGGACTGGTTATCCCCATATCATGCTATCTTGGATTGCCATGCCAAGAATGTGACCTTAGCCTTACCGGATTTGCCCCGTTTAGAGTGGATAGGGACTCCTGGTCATTCTACCCGCATTGTTATTTCGTACGTGAAGGCTCGGCGTATGGTCGAGAAGGGGTGTTTGGCTTATTTGGCTTATGTGCGCGATTCCAGTGTTGAGGTTCTCTCTATTGATTCGGTACCCGTGGTTCGTGAGTTTCCTGAGGTCTTCCCTTCAGACCTGCCGGGGATACCACCCGACAGGGACATTGAATTTTGCATTGATCTGGCTCCGGGCACCCAGCCCATTTCTATTCCGTTGTATCACATGGCCCCGCCAGAGTTGAAAGAGTTGAAGGAGCAGTTGCAGGATTTTCTTGGGAAGGGTTTCATTAGACCCAACATTTCGCCTTGGGGTGCGCCGGTGTTGTTTGTGAAGAAAAAAGATGGTTTGATGAGGATGTGCATTGATTACCGGCAATTGAACAAG
>ML407436.1:0-35417 GCA_005239525.1 Nicotiana knightiana | reverse complement strand
TGGTGGTTTCGTTTTGATAATATTGAGGAAGTTGTGAGAAATGCAGTCTAACTGTTTCGTAATTGTTGTTGTAAGTATGTTACAAATGTTGGTTGTTCTCTTGAGTTTATCTTAGTATATAAAGACTGAGCTGGATTGACAACATTACTGTGTTTACTTATATTCTGGTTGGTTTTATTGTGAGATAATATTGGTTAAAGCTTACGAGCTACATGATTTTCTGTTTGAAATTGTGGAAATAACAGTATTGTGAAAGGCTTGGCCTGAATTGTGAAATTTTTTATGAATAAATTGATATGATATGTCTGGTGGGAGCGGGTCGCACGCCGCAACAAGGAGTGATAAGGGTGGACAGGTAGGATCGGATTGCACGCTGCAACAGGAGCAATAAGGGTGATATATTTAGGGAGGAGCAATAAGGGAGGACAGGTGGGAGCGGGTTGCACGCCGCAACAAGGAGCGATAAGGGAGGACATTTATATTTTTACTGATTTCAAAGAAAATAAAGATTTGAAAAGCTAAATGTATATTTTTACTATTTTGTCTTCTTGAAAAACAAAGATTTTAAACTTTCTATTTTATATTACTATTTTCATATTTTGGCACTACTTTTATTCAAAGATAAAGTTTGAAAACTTGAAAATTGTTGAGGATTGGTTATAGCTGAGGCCTGAAAGAGGAGGTTGTGTTACTTTATTATTGTTGCAGTATTTGAACTGATGTGTTTAGATTTCCTTCTTGTTTTACAATTATTTTCTCAGATATATTTTCTTGTTCGTGTAGAATTATTTTATTATGTTATCGTATATATATTAATATCACATGTTTATTGTTAAAGCCCCGCCTTAGCCTCGTCACTACTTCACCGAGGTTAGGCTCGGCACTTACTCAGTACATGGGACCGATTGTACTGATACTACACTCTGTACTCTTTTGTGCAGATCTAGGTACTAGCAAACAATAGAGATTTTTAGAGCATCCATCTATTTATTAGGAGACACGAGATATATCTGCCGGCGTTCGCAGATCTCGAGAGTCTTCTCCTATTTTTATAAAATTATTTTAGTATATTCAGAACAGTTACACAATTTCTTTCGGTCATTATTTGTAGTATTCTTTAGTAGTTCGTGGATTGTGACACGAGACCCTGGGGTAGTGTTAGAGTTGTTTGCAAAATTAGTTCGTGATGCATTTTATTTAAATGGTTATTATTATTATTTTATTTTATTATTGTTGGGAATTATTCTAATTAAGTTCCTTTGGAAGTTATTTGTTTGTGCTTAAGTAATAAATTATTTGAGTTCTAATATTGGCTTGCCTAGAAAGTCTGGTGTTAGGCGTCATCACGATCCCTGAGGTTGGGAATTTTGATCGTGACACAAACTCATCCTTGCCTTCCCTGGGCGAGGGACCACTTCATCCACCGTCGGTATATCGTTTTCGGTACAGGGGCACCAATAGCTCTATCGAGGTTGAAAGAGGCACTAGCCATCTCTTTTACTGGTTGCGCAGATCGGAAACAAGAAGGACAAAAGGGTGGCAGCCACAACACTTGCTAACAGGAAGGGGAGTGTGAGAAACAAGAGGAGAAGAAGAGAAGCTTTGAGATTTTCTTTTGAATAATCGGGAAGCACAACATTAGAATGTGAAATTTCCCCCTATTTATAGGGATATAAATGCTCAGGGTAGGAAAACCAAACGCCGCCATTTTTTAAAAATAATGGAAGGGACACGGGAAACAGCGCAACGCATAGAGAGCGTGCGCCATAATGATGCATGAGGAGTTTAATGACATTCTGAATTGATGTAACGGTCCGATGCAGCTCTCGAAACGTCACGTCGCTACCTGGCCATTTGGTACTCACCCATCACCCTCAGATTTCTCACAGCTTTCGAATCAACAGAATCCGCCCATCGAGCTCGCTAAAATACGACCCCAATAGACGGAGGGACTAATTGTATGGGTCAAAATCTGACCAAATGAGAATCTGCGTGAAGAGGAGAGTCAATTGGGCCGAAGTCGTATTCATAAAATACTATAGCGGCAAGCACCTCGGCCACGGCCAAAGTCGCGCATTCAGAACGCTTGCACGGCGAAGGGGATGCTATGGTATTTCAGAAAGTCAACATGTCGTACAATTCAATGACTTAGGTACTCTGGCTAATGACCGGGGGGAGGGGTAAAGGAAAATGTGTAGTATATATACGAGAGAGGAGAAAGAAGAAAGGGGAGATTTACAAATCACACACTTCTTCACTGACAAGAGGAGGGAATCGGAGAATCCATCTTGTAAAGGAAGCAAGGTTCAAAACCTTGTTATCCATTTTTGTAGCTGTTGTTGTGGAATAAATGAAGAGACATCCCGTGGCCATTAATGGTGAATCTTTTCTTTCGTCTTTAATTTACATTATGGTATAAGGGTGTAGAGAATGTAAGCTCATCATATACATTGGATCTTTTTCATAATCTTGATTAGTTCATGAGCTTAGATTTGCTCAACTTTTTTCAATTAACATTCATTGATCTAGAGTTTATTATCTTTGGTTAGGATTTATCATCTATCTTCTTATTTAATTAGTTTGACAAAAGACCTTAAACTTTTTTGGTCAAACGAATGTATAGAGCTAATGTTTGCATTATTTTTTCTAATACCTCCTACCAAAACCATATATTGAAGAAACCAGGAATACCAAAACCATATAATGAAGTTGCAGCAAAAGACATTGATCATCTAAGTACTAATCGGGATACAGGAAAAAACGATGGTCACAAGCGTGCAGCGAGTGAGACATCAGTAATGGCTACACAGGAGTTTGTTATAAAGGAACAACAATGTGGGAATTAGTTTGAGCAAAGATAGAGGAATTAGATGGTGTGCTAAAACCAGTTGGAGAAGAAGCTGTTTTGTTCCAGAGAAACAGCAATTTGGTTGACAAAAGGATAAATGAATCTTCAAAACCAAGGTGAGGAAACTGAGAGTGCATAGCTTCTTGAAAAATTTCTTGTAAAATGTAAGCATTGGTTCTTGTTTCTGAATTGATCTTGAATTAATGCTTGTAGATAAAAGCTTAAAAACAGAAAAGATGAAAGGAAATACTCTTAGGGGTTGTTTGTTTTGAGGACGAGTTATGTTGGGATTAGTTATCATGGTATTATTTCTTATTAATTGTTTGGTATGTTGTATTAATTTTGATATTTTCAATTTACTGTTTTATCATAGGATTATTATTCTACCCTCTGACATGTATAAGTTATCCCGGTACTATTCTAATTATGGGATAAAGCGGTACTAAATTTATATCCCAGAATTATTTTTGTTTATCTATCGTACAAAACGGCCCCTAAAAGAGGCAAGAAAAATCCAAAGATTAAACATTTTTTCAAATGAGCCATGCATGAAAATGTATTCTAAGGTATTTTAAAAATAAATACTTTTTTTTTTAAATATCTAAAAAGAGAAGTGGTACAAAGGTCAGCTTATTTGTAGTGAACTTCTTTACAAAGTAAAAGATTACTTCTCCACCCATGTTTTAAGGATGAAAATAAAATTATAACTACTTTCTTTAAAGAAAAGGTGATTCCTAACAATAAGAAGACTCAAGTGTAAAATATTCAAAAAGGATTTGCTTATCAAACATCCAAAAGAAAAAAAAAATTCCTATCCAAATGATAGAAGATGCAGAACAGAAGTGATAATTTTTTTTTGTTTCAAACTGTCATATTAAAGTTGCCTGATATATATTTAAAAATGAATTTATAAAGAACTTGATAAGATTATATTTTTAAGCTTTAAAAACTAAACTTCTTACACAAACACCTCATGTTAGGCACGTGACGAGCGATAAAGGCAGAGTTAGAATTTAAAGTTTATAAGTTCAAACTTACAATTAAATTCATAGCTCGTTTTAATTATACCAGATTGGTAATTAAATATTTATATTAGGTGATTCGCTTAATATAAATATTTATATTAAATTCATTCAAATTTATACCAGATACTCTAGTTCCGTCCTTGGTCAACAAGCATCACCTCACCTTGTACTTTTTATAAATGGCAATCTTAGAACGGGTTGGTGAAAGAAATATAGTGCTGAGAAAGTAATAATATAAATACTCCTTTGCATCCACTAGCAGCTGGGCCACGCGATGCCCACCTTTTCTATATAAAAGAGTATAAATTTTTTTGTTTCTCGCTCGATATTCGGTACCTGCATTGAAGCTCAATTATATTCAAATTTGTGCTCGGTAAAACCTCATTCGAAGGGTAACACACTCTACCAAATATTTTTTCATAAAAAATATAAGTTATGTACATCATTAGCATAAATTATTTTCAATTATTAAATTCTTCAATGGATATTTACATATAAGTTTTCTTAAAATGTAAAATTTATTATACATGTTCAACCATAATATGATGGTGTAAAAATTCCATACAGTGTGATATGTATAGGTTATTTCTCTTTTAAATTTCTTATATCTCTATTATCTTTCGTTATTTGTTTTGATTCTATTATTTTTTTGGATGTTGTTACTATTTCCCTTCCTGTAGTTCTTCGTCATTACTCATTACTGCTTTGATTGTGCTTTTCTTGAGTCGAGGATTTACCGAAACATTCTCTCTACCTTTACAAGGTAGAAATAAGGTTTGGGTATATACTACCCTTTCCAGATCACATTTATGAAAATCACTGGGTATGTTGTTGTTATTGTTTATATGTATATTGGTTAAATTTTTCTAAATATAATAATTTTATACTCGTGAAAATGACACCATACAACCACTTTTAAGCAAGTTGTTTAAAATATATCAACAGTTTATTATGTATTTAAAGATTAGTCAATTTCGCTCAAATATCACGACATAACGTCCTAGAGTTTAAACCTCAAAATTCAAACTTCAGGACATCGCATCCTAGTGTTCGAAAATTGTGTCCTAAAGTTCGAATCTTATGTACTGAATTTTAAATTAGTAGTTCAGAGATTCAGGAAATTTGGCCTTTAATTTCAAATTAGTAGCTCAAAAATTCAGGACACTAAGTCTTGAATTTCCAAATTCAGGATACTTAGTAGGCGTTTGGACATAAGAAGTGTAAAATTCCAAAAAATTGTGAAAGAACTTTTCAAGTGAAAATGGTATTTGAATTTTAGAGTTGTGTTTGGACATAAAATTTAGTTTAGGTTGTTTCTGAAGTTTTGTGAGTGATTTGAGTTAAAATTTTGAAAAACAGCCTTTTGGAGTTTTCAAAATTTCGAAAATTTCTAAAATGCATCTTCAAGAGAAAATAGTAAATTTTCTGAACAAACGTTGATTTCGAAAAAAATTAATTTTTTTTGAAAAAAAGGAAATTTTTTTTTATGTCCAATCACCCTGAAGTTTGGGTGGAAAAATTGCAAGGGGCGATCTATTTGGTCGCCCCCATTTGACTTATACCTGCTTTTTAAAAAAGTTTTAACTTGTACCCACTTTTTAAATAATTTCAGACCTTCTTCTTCTTCTTCTTCTTCTTCCTCTTCCTCAGGTGATAATGATTTTATATGGTGGTTGTAACTATATTTTAATGTAGTTTATGATGTTTTATAATGGTGAATTATTGTGACGCTTTATTTTTTGCTATTGCTTAGGGTTTCTTCTTCTTATTTTCTTAATTGCAAAATGAGTTCATTAGATTTATCGTTGTTTTGACAAATTGATGATTGAGGTTTGTTCCTGATGATATTTGGAGGTTATGTTTCAACTTTGAGCTCATTTGGAGTAAATTTAGGTATTAAATTGTATATTGGATTGTTACATTTCGAAGAATAAATTTCTGTTTCCGGGCAATTTTCACTTCAGACTTATTGGCCTTAAGTGAATGAAAATCTTTGTTGCACTTCAGACTTTTTGGCCTTAAGTGCATCTGAAGTGCAATATTTCACTTCATACTTTATTGGCCTTAAGTGTAGCAAAACGTTTGTTGCACTTCAGACCTTGTGGTCTTAAGTGTAATTTTTCACTTCAAACTTATTGGTCTTAAGTGCATCTGAAGTGCAAATTTTCACTTCAGACTTATTAGCCTTAAGTAAATGAAAACGTTTGTTGCACTTCAGACTTTTTGGCCTTAAGTGCATCTGAAGTGTAATTTTTCACTTTAGACTTATTTGCGTTAAGTAGATGGAACTATTGGTTGCACTTCAGACCTATTTAGCCTTAAGTGCAATTTTTTCACTTCG
Source organism: Nicotiana knightiana (assembly GCA_005239525.1). Classification (NCBI taxonomy): domain Eukaryota; kingdom Viridiplantae; phylum Streptophyta; class Magnoliopsida; order Solanales; family Solanaceae; genus Nicotiana; species Nicotiana knightiana. Next base: position 29,203 of record ML407436.1, on the reverse strand, counting down.
GATATTTTCTTTTTTAACTTCAGACCCGACAAGCTAAAGTTGATCGTAAAATAGGTACGCTTGCAAACTTTTTTGCAAAATGGGTAAAGGTTCAATTGTGATCTTAAAATAGGTATAGATGCAAAAGCTCCCGTAGGTAAATTGACTATAAATTAATCGGTTCGAAGAGAAAAGAAAACAATAAAGGTTCACTTTCATGGGTGCTTTCCCCTACACGTATATTGGAGCGAGAGCGGCCTGATTCAACATTCTTGTTTACTCTGATCCGGTCGATTATTGCTGGCCCAGTAAGAGCCAACTCAGAGTACCTTCCTTTTTGGAGTATAATATCTGATTGGATATGGACCTTTTGGATCGTTTGAGTAAGAGAAGAAAAAAGAAAATTGACACAGCAGTAGTGACTAGCCTATGTGGCCTACACAAAGAACTTCATACAAAAATTTATGTGCTTTCATAAATTCTTTTCTCTCTTTTTTATTGGTTGGTTTATATTCCAGGTTGGCATATTTAAATGGATTGTGTTCATTTTCACAACTTAGAATGAGAGGAAGGAAAGGAATTTGGAGGACTGTGATTCTTGATTTGTTATAATAAATTCTTTAATCATGCCTATTGAACTGAAATTTTCTTCCAGAAAACGAAGTGATGGCATTAATCGGTGGGTTTTTTGGACTCAATGTAATGGTGATGAGTTGAACCAAGTTAAATCCCTCTTTCCAATTCTCAGTAAGTTCTTCTATTTCTCATTTTCTCTGTTTGTGTTTGTGGGCTTGGTCTTTTTTTCCTTTTTTTTTTTAAATTTCATTTTTTTTTTTGGTATAATATTGGTCTAAACTGAGATTAAATGGAGTGAAATGATTAGTGAGAATTCATATAGCCGATTCAATTTTCTTGGGATTGAGTCGTAGTTGTTGTTGTTTGTAATGAATTGGGAAAGGAGCTGTTAAGAAAGCAAAATTAGTTAGTGGGCAGTTACTGAAATAATTGAAAATCACTTTAAGCCTATATAACCTGTAAATAATATTAGTCATGACAGTGAGGAGTATCTTGTAATTTTTCTTGAGAAATACCCTACATTTTATCCATTTTTAGTGTCAATGAAATTCATGTTTCTTTTAATTTCTGTTGAGTATTAGAGATTATTAAGTTGAAGGGCGTAACTGGTAATGTTGTTTCGAAATTCTCTAACGTCAATCTTGTCTGTTTTTTCATTGAAAAGGAGATTCTACTCAACCTGATACAAGTAGTGAGTGTCAATTAAACAGATGGACAATCAAGAATCTAGTCGAGCTTCTTGATGTTCAAGGTACTTGTTTGATTCAATTTTGGGCACCTATAAGGATTAACAGTGGGAAGACTTTCTTAACAACAGCAGACCAGCCTTTTGCTTTCAATGGCAAGATTCACGAGGGTCTGTGGGCGTACAGGCGTGTATCTCTTCACACAATAGCGTCCGTGGACTCCACAGAGATCGATGAAACTAGACGCATACACGTCCATGGCCGTCCAGCACGCGTCTTCAGAAGTGGAATGCCTGAATTCAGTCCTCATGTCAGATACTATTACAATGATGAATACCCTTTGCGCGATTTTGCAATGTGTTTGGGAGTAGGTAGCTATTGGACTTTGCCAGTATTTGAGAGTTCAGGGGACCGTTGTATTGGCGTACTGGAATATGCTTTCGAGGCAAATGAAGGTCTTGATCTTTACTCTACCTTAGACCGTCTCATCAACAATCACAGAATACTTAAGGTATATCCTATATGCCCCCTACTTTTTTGTAGAGTTTAACTTCTATATATTGTCAATATTAAAGATACTTTTACACTATTAAGTCACCTAAGAGATAGCTACAACCGACTACGATGTCAGTGTATAGAAGCTAGATTGTATATCCTCATAAGCATGATGATATACAATGTTCATAAACAGAAGTCACGCGACATGCATGTTGGAGTTAATTTCACTCAGATTTCAATTAAATAAGTGGAAGTTTTCAAGTTTACTACATCAAGTAACTTGGGCAAGTGAAACTTTTGATAGTCTTGAGAATTTTACTTACAACTCGAAAGTGAAACATTTCAAGAATTTATGTCCTCAGGATAACCACTTTTGATGGTTACTCCTTCTGTACCATTGCTATTTTCCATGTTGGCTTTGGAGGAAATTTAGAAAATAATGATTTTTGTTGGGATGCTCATAACATTATTCTTAGTCTTCTGTCCTCATTGGATTGCTCATTGTCATCAACGACAATAACGACTACTACTACTACGACTTAGTTGCGAATAAGTTGGGTAAATTCCCAGCATGATTGAATATAAAAATTGAATATCAATTGCAATTAGACTTCCTCTAAATCCTTGAGTACAGCCTAGTTCGCTGTTAGTTGTATTTCATTCTACCCTGAACCTTATATTATTTGCAGACAATGGGTCTAGCTCTCATTCCTTCATGGTTAGCATGCCCGCAAGAGGTAAACTCTCCTCATTATGCATTTCTCTATAAGCAAGTGAAAAGAATTCCCGTCATTGAACATTTATCTTCAACAATACATTAAAAAAAGGGCTGCTCAGTGTACTAAGCTCTCGCTATGTGCGAGTTCCGGGGAATGCCGGACCACAAGGGTCTATTGTATGCAGTCTTACCCTGCATTTCTGCAAGAGGCTGTTCCATGGCTCGAACCCATGACCTCCTGATCAGATGGCGGTAACTTTTACCAGTTACGCCAAGGCTCCCCTTCTATCTTGAACAATACATGAAGTCTTTAAATCTCTCTTTCCCACCTCCACTCTATTTATGTAATTTAATTTGCTCAAATCAGACACAAGAAGTATGGGAGCAAGAACTTACTGAAGTAAAGGAGGCCTTGGAAGTAACATGTAAGACTCACAGGTTACTCCTTGCTCAAACTTGGATTCCTGTGCTTGATTCAAGTAGAACACAAATATTGATCACCTCGCCCCCAACAAAATATTGGAGTGAAGAGATAACGTCTCATGAATTTTTGGCTGTTAGTGACCTACATCATGTACGGATTGGTCAAGGATTGGTTGGAAAAGTGCTTTCATCAAAGGGTTCATGCTTTTGCAGAGATATAACTCAATTAAGCATAGATTTTTACCCCTTAGTACCAATTGCACGCTGTGCTGGATTTACCGCCTGTTTTGCAATTTTTGTGAGACTGAATTGTGCATGCCACATGGTACTAGAATTCTTTTTACCTCGTGATGAGATGTTCGATAGAAATCCACAAAGTTTCTTGAGCAAGCTATTAGCCACAATTGGAGAGCAACTTCCGAGCTTTTTCCTTGATTCAGGACCAAGCCTGTTTGTTGAGGTTATCAGAACTGCTCCTGTTGATGAGCTTGATTCCTTTGAGATAAGCCAACCACAACAAGTGGTTCGATCAAAGGGAAAAGAAAAGATGGTGCCTTTTGATTCGTTGAATCAAGATTCCGCTGATTTAGGACCTTCATGTTCAACTGATATAGGAGCTCATTACATGGAAATTGCAAAGGATGCTCCTGATGACGGAGAAGAAACTGTGCTGCCAGATTCAGCACACAAACAAGGAGTTGAGGAAGCTGATGCAATGGACAAAGAAAAGAGTTCTGTACATTTCACACTTGCAACATCATTTGCTGATTCAGAGCAAAATTTGCAGCAAAACTTATCTACTGATAAAGCTTCGCTTGATGAACAACTTGATTCCTTTGAAATAGGCCATCGTCAACTTCCCTCGATGGTACAATATGACACCATCAATCAAATATTTGGTTTTGATCCTTCAAGTTCATCTGATTTAGAAGAAATTATAACTGCGGATTCTGGATGGGATACTCAAATGAATCTTCAGTCAAAGAAGAGAGGAGAAAGTACACAGCCAGATTTGCTGCATCAGCAGAGAGTGGAGGAAGCTGATCTAGCGGACAAACGAAGGCATTCTGTGCACGTCGAAGAGAATACAAATTCCCATAATTGTCCAGAGAAACATAAAAGGATAAAGAGGATAGAAAAGGAGTATGGCATTAGTCGTAGTGTTCTAGAAGAACAATTTGGAAAGAAACTTTCTGATGCTGCAAAGAATTTAGGAGGTAAGCAAATCTTTTCAATATAGGCATTTCGCAACTTCATAAACATTCACCAAGTTTGATGCTAACTTTTTTCTTGCAGTTGCCCGGAGTACCTTGAAGCGCATGTGCAGAGACTACGATATATACAGGTGGCCACGTAGTAAGTCTGCAAATGATGTGTGCTCGCTTTCTGAAAACAAACCAGTAAAAAGAGTTGAAAAACAGACGGGGAATTCCAGTCGAGAAGACCTGCAGCTACCACGTGCTAGTCTGTCTAATGGAATGGATACAACTACGATGTTGACTCAGAGGAAGGTGCCTATGGCTACATTTCAGAGCGACAACACCATGAGCGTAAAGGTAACTTACAAAGATGTGACCATAAGGTTTCCGCTCTCTCTTTCATCGGGGAAAATTGATTTGGAAACAGAAGTTGAAAAGAGATTGAAATTAATACCAGTTGGAAGTTATTCTATTAAGTATGAAGATGAAGATAACGATTGGATTGCAATAACTTGTGATACAGATTTAGAGTATGGAATACACACTTTAAGATCATTAGGAAGAACTACAATGAAGATGTTGGTTGAGCCCTTGAACTAATTTTACTGATTATGTACATGTCATATGTCCCCTATTTTTAGCGTTCATTCACCATAGTACAATAGACACTTGTACGAGCCGTGAAAACAACCTCTTGCAGAAATGCAAGGTAAGGCTGCGTACAATAGACCCTTGTGGTCCGCTCCTTCTCCGAACCCCGTGCATAGCGGGAGCTTAGTGCACCTGGCTGCCCTTTATTCACCATATTTTTCCCATCAGTTTAAAGCTTTCCTTGAGCCCAATGCTTTTTAGTTACTAATGTTAATATGTGGTTGTAACGTGTTAAATGCTAGGATTTTGTTAGGTTTTGTTATCTTGTAATTGTTCTACAACTGTTAGGGTCCCTAGATTGTATTCTACGTTTCTTCGGTCTGTGCTGGATATGTGTTAAGTCTCTTGTTTGTCCTCTTCTAAGTAATATATGTGCGTAAATTAGCTAAGGATCTAACCCAAACATTTCCTAGCAGCAGTGTCTCTTTCTACTGACCACTTTATTCCTGCTGCTATTCTTTGTGTGACCTATATAGGTCACGAGTTCGAGCCTGAAACCAGGCGAGATACTTGCGCCAGGGTAGGCTACTTACACTACATACCCTTGGGTGCGCCCTTTCCCTGTAACCTGCGTGAACTCTGGTTTGTGCATTGGGCTGCATTTTTTACTCTCTGATTGTGCTGCTTTTGCTGCTTCTTTGGTATCTGTTTTACACTGTCTGTTTTTTGTTTTCACTACTGGCAACTTTATTCATTTGTTGCTGTTGTCTGTTGCCCCAGTGATAGACAAAAGTAGAAATAGTAAAGAGTTTTAAGTCTGACGCAGTGACAACTATATAATATTAACATGATTAAGTCATTTAGAAGGTAATTACACGCATTGCTAAATAATAAGTGGAGTATTTTATAATGTAATTACAAGAACGTTTACACTCCGTAAATTTCAGATTAGGTGTGGATGTGTCAATGAGTATTAATTTGATATTTTAGACATGTGAAGACGGAGAGTAAGGTGCATAAGATTCGATAAAATTGACTAAGTTTATGGAAGGTCTGTCTTCCAGCATAATTTCGTGAGAATTTGTTAGAAATTTGAGAAAACTTAAAACATGAAAGTTGTATCCCTTTGAAATATATTTACAATGATATATTGTGGAGCCCGAACGGACCTCTATGCAAAATGTTATGTGCGTTTTATTGGACAATGCACAGTCTGCGCGCTTAGCTGTGCGCCCAGCTATTCTTGTGCGCGGAAGTGCTCTTGTGGCAATGCCACTGCCCTTACTCTGCGTTCAGGTGCACAGTTGGGCTTTCAGCTGCATGGAAGTGCACCCGGAGGGTCGTTTTAAAAGCCATACCTCATCCCTCACGCCCCAAAATACGAAATTTGCTCTACAAAGGAAAGCTCTCAAGAACCCAACTTCCTCTAAGGTTCCTCCATTATCCAAGATAAGTTCTAATGATGATTCTAAGTTAATTTCAATTCTCCAACACTTATTAACATGGGTAAACTCTTCAAATCATTAGATATTCGAGTGAGACATCATTGTTGAGAAAAAAAACCTTAGAACTTGAATTCAAGAAGATTTAACTTTAAAAAGGTAATATCTTTGCCCTCTAATTGATTATAGCATTGAATTAATGATTATAGACTCTAAGTTCATGAGATATGAGTTGATGAGTTTGATGGAAAAGCATGAACGATTATATATTTGAGTTGTTGATTGTTGATTATTGATTAAGGGTGTAGTTTATCTTATGGGTAATGAAAAATGATACTGATTATAGCGATTTGACATTTTAGAATTATCTAAGAGCAAAAGAATGATATGTTCCAGCAAATTCAAACTAAGAAAAAGAAAGAGAAACTTAAAGAGTAAAAATGGAAGAATTACTCTTGAACAGAATCTCTAGAACTCAACTGTAATTTGAGTGTAAATGAGAGAAGAGAGAAAGACCAGTTTATTGATATTAGTTCTCAGAAGCTAAAACAATACAACCATAGGGATCAAATCTATATACTAGTACATTTGGGCGGGAAAGTTAGTTATAACTAACAATTAGAAGTCACGTGCAAAACCCACCCCTTCTAACTAATTCTAACAACCTGACTTCTTATTCCCTCTGTGAGCTTCTGATTTAGTAACTAAACTAATAGGATCGTAACAATACCCCCCCCCCCCCCCCCCCCCCCCCCCCAAGGGTCTTTGTCCTTAAGGATGAAGTGAGGAAACTTTCAGCTTGGAGGATTGTAAGTCCTCCCAAGTGTTGTCTTCAGGTGGAGCATTCAACCATTTAACCAAAACTTGTGTGATAGCCTTGCCATGCTTCTTGGCCAATCTCCTGTCTACGATGGCTTCAGGTTCTAAAACAACATGGCTAGACTCAGAGTGCACGATAATCGGGGTTACAGAAGCAGTGTGGTTGCCCAGCTTCTTCTAGAGTAATGAAATGTGGAAAGTGGGGTGAATCTTAGAATGAGGTGGTAAATCTATGGTATAAGCAACAGATCCCATCCTGGCCAGTATTTTGAATGGGCCAAAGAACTTTTTTGAGAGCTTCTAATAAGCATGATCCTTCAAGGAAAGTTGCTTGTATGGCTGGAGCTTAATGAAAACTCAATCACCTACATTATAAGACCTTTCAGTTCTGCCCTTGTTTCAGTTCTGCCCTTGTCTGCCTACAACTCCATTCGTTGTTGAGCTCTTTCTAGGTGATTCTTCAGAGCCCTCAAAGTAGCTTCCCTATCCTGCAAACTCCTATCAACCACTTCTAGCTGAGAATCAAAGGGCAAGTAAGGAAGGAGTGGAGGTGGATTTTGTCCATAGACTGCTTCATAAGGGGTTATGTTGGTGGCTGAGTGATAGGTGGTATTATACTACCATTATGCTAGGGGTGGCCATAGTGGTCCAATCTTTGGGTTTGTCAAAGGTCATACACCTCAAATAGCACTCCAAACATCTGTTAACAACTTCAACCTGCCCATCTGTTTGAGGATGATAGGCAGAGGAAGTTAAGAGTGAAACTGTTTGTAACTTGAATAACTCTTGCCAAAATTTACTTGTAAACACTGTCACACCCTTTTTTTCAAACTTCACTAACCCTCTTAAGAATAATAAAAGGATTTGTAAAGCTCGAAAGAGTTTTCAAATTTGAAAGTGACAAAAATTGCGTTTTAAAGGATTTACTCAGAGTCGCCACCTGACATTTGATTTCGGTGTGCCAGGTCACCATTTTTGAAAAAAAATAAACATTACCTTCAAAACACATTTGACTCTTAAACCAGTTTGCACCAGAGATTCGGGTAAGGGGGTTCATTTGACTCGGGGAGAAGGTGTTAGGCATTCCCCGAGTCCCGTGAAAATCACGGTTGCGTACACGATCAAGTTGGCTTTTAAGATATTCAAATCGAGGTAAAAAACACAAAAGGAAAATAAACACGCAAAGGGGTCGAGGTCGTTCCCACCTAATAAAAGAAAAATGAAAAATATAAATGAAAAGCAAAATCCTAAACTAACCTATACTACGACTTCTCAAAATGCTCGTCATGGTCTCCAAAATATTTACAAAGTTCTTCGGGGCATTCCCCGGAATCAAATATTTACAAATTCTTCGGGGTATTTCCCGGATAAATTTAACTAAAAAGGGCAACCTCTCACCTTAAAAGAAATTAGAATAATTAAATAACGAAAAAAAACTAAAGTTTGCCTACCCGAGTGTGGCCGCCTAAATCATGCTACTAGCGATCAAATTCATATAGCAATTTTTACTTTTAATTTTCGAACCCATGACCCGCTGTGTCCTCTAAATTTTGCCACCTTATATCAAACTAGAGTAAACAAGCAGAAGCACTTCCACATTTTTAATCTACCACAAAATTCAAAAGAGAATTAATAATAAGCAATTTCAACACTTATTGAAATATCAACTAATAGAAGTAGGATGAGAGCAGACCTTGAACTCGAATCTGAAATCCAATGAGAAAATGAAAACAATTTCGAACAAGGAACCACGACCAAGATTCAACGACGGACCTCGATTCGGCACTCAACTATGATGGAAAACTCGACACCCCTTCGGCTCATTCAAACTCCACACGAGCATAACACTCATATACCCATCTTCGAAACCACAACATCAAAAGAAAGGCTGGAAAGTTTTTGTAATATTTTCGAAATTTGGGTGGCCGCATTTGATTTTTCCGGCGAGTCTGGTGACGGGAAGAAGAAGAAAGAGCGGCGACGGTAGGGATCTTCAAGAGGAGGGGGTGTCACGGTTGTTATCTGCGTGGTTGTGGATTTTTGGTGGTGAGGGAGCTCAGCGGCTATAGGGGAGTTCCGGCGAGTTTTAGGGGGTGTTAGGTTGGTGGTCGTTTGAGTGGTCAGGCGATGGCGGCGTTTTTCTTTTTAAGAGGAGGAGTATTCGCTGGTTTCTAGGTTTCTTCCATGGAGGTGAGTGGCTCATTTTCCGGCGAGTTCAGCGGGGTGAGGTGAAGTTCCGGGGGTTGGTGAGTGAAGAAGGGCTGTGGGCGGCGGCGGCCCGAGTAGAGGGGATCTTCTAAGTGTGCTAAGGTTCTTTTTTGGGGGGCTCTTATTCTTAGGGTCTAAGGTGTGTGGAAGATTAGGAAGAAGAAGGTAGTATTAGGGTAAAGTATTGGGCCATCCGGATTGAGCCTTAATTTTACAATTTTTGCAATTTTGATTAAGAAATATATTAGTTTCATTCCTAAAGTAATATCATAAAAAATGTAAAAGCAATCCTAATTAATTAAAACAACTATATTATGACATGAAACAATTTTTTGGTATTTTCAAAGATTATACTAAAATGAAAAAGGGATTACAAAAAAATATCTTTTAAAAAAAAATACCTAATACCTAAATTAAATAGAGAAATATGAAACTATTTTTGTATTTTTCAATTTTGTGATAAAATAAAGTAAAAGATTCAAAACAAGTTAAGATAACAATATTAAACCTAAACTAAATTGTTGTACGCTAAAATGTGTAAAATCTCTGGGAGGGTCAAAAATTACATGTCTACAGCTGCCCCTCTTTGACTGGAAACACGAAGAGTTTTCAGACAAAGAACGACTGGACAAGTTTTTTGACATGACCCTTATTTAGAGAGACCAAAAACTTAAAGAAAGGAGAACGCGACCGAGTCCTGGTATCTGAGCTGCCTACATATCCTTGGCTATAAAGGAATCAGTCCACGTGTAGTTCATAAGTAGGAAGAGTGATAGAGGAAGATACCGAGGCGGAGTGTTGAGTGAAGTGCTATCGAGGTTCCGGTCCGCGGTTCCTGTCCTTACATGAATATAAAACCAAATAAAAAATAAAAATTACAAGAAAAACTACAAAATCATATCTACTCTTCTGCCTTGAATCTTCTACAGTCTTGTTGTGCATGTCGAACTATTGGCTCGCGTTCTTGAGGCGAACTTCTGCTACTTCTGACTTGAATTGAAATTTGAAATGACTTACCTCATTATCCAGGTGGGCGCCTGCTACTGACGTAAAACTTGAAATGAATTCCCTCGTTCTCTAGGTGAGCGCCTGATGACTTAACTTGAAATGTATTCCCTCGTTCTCCGGGTGGGCATGTATTCCCTCGTTCTCCAGGTGGGCGCCTGATGATTTAACTTAAAATGAATTCCCTCGTTTTCCAGGTGGGCGCCTGATGACTTAACTTGAAATGAATTCCCTCGTTCTCGAGGTGGGTGCCTGATGTCTTAACTTGATATGTATTCCCTCATTCTCCAGGTGGGCACCTGATGTCTTAACTTGAAATGTATTCCCTCGTTCTCCAGGTGGGCGCCTGATGACTTAACTTGAAATGTATTCTGAAGTGAATTCTGAAATGTCTTCCCCGTTCTCCAGATGGGTGCCTGCAATCAAAACAACAAAACAAACAAAAAATTTCTTCCCCAGTTTGCACTTAGGAGATTTGTGAGTTGTTAGCAAAATTGTAAACCACTTATATTACTGATGCAATGATAAGAGTAAACTAAAGACTGGACTAGGACGTGTGTCTCCTGTGAGCAAAACCAAGAATGTTTGACTAGCAAGTGCGTCTGCTAAGAGTAAAACCTGAAAGACTCAAACTAGGAAGTGCGTCTCCTAGGGGGTGAAATCTCGATTTAGGAAGTGCGTTTCCTAAACAAAAGATAACTTGAAAACCCGGACTAGGAAGTGTGTCTCCTACGGGTGAGACTTCAACGACTCCAACTAATACGTGCATCTCCTAGGGATGAATTTAAATTACCCAAACTAGGAAGTGCGTCTCCTAGGGGTAAACTCTCAATTTAGGAAATGTGTCTCCTAAAACAAGAACATAACCTGAAAGACCCAAACTAGGAAGTGCGTCTCCTAGGGGGAAAATTCAATGACTCAAACTAGGAAGTGCGTCTCCTAGGAATGAACTTAAATGACCCAAAACTAGGAAGTGCGTCTCCTAGGGGTAAAATCTTAATTTAGAAAGTGCGTCTCCTAAAACATAAGTATAGCCTGAAAGACCCAGACCAGGAAGTGCGTCTCCTAGGGGTGAAACTTAAATGAACCAAGCTAGGAAGTGCGTCTCCTAGGGGTGAAATTTCATTTACTTAAATTAGGAAGCGCGTCTCCTAAAACAAAATATAACCATGAAAGACCCAGTCTAGGAAGTGTGTCTCCTAGGGGTGAAACTTAAATGAACCAAGCTAGGAAGTGCGTCTCCTAGGGATGAAATTTCAATTACTTAAATTAGGAAGTGCGTCTCCTAAAACAAAATATAACCATGAAAGACCCAGACTAGGAAGTGTGTCTCCTAGGGGTGAAACTTAAATAAACCAAGCTAGGAAGTGCGTCTCCTAGAACAAAAACATAACATGAATGACCCAGACTAGGAGATGCGTCTCCTAGGGGTGAACTTAAATGAACCAAGCTAGGAAGTGCATCTCCTAGAACAAAAACATAACATGAATGACCCAGACTAGGAAGTGCGTCTCCTAGGGGTGAACTCAAACGACTCAAACTAGGAAGTGCGTCTACTAGGGGTGAAACGTAAATGACCAAAAACTAGGAAGTGTGTCTCCAAGGAATGAACTTAAATGAATCGAACCAGGAAGTGTGTCTCCTAGGAACGAACTTAAATGACCCAAACCAGGAAGTGCGTCTCCTAGGGGTAAATGCTCAATTTAGGAAGTGCATCTCCTAAACTGTGTAATCTGAAAGACCCTACTAGGAAGTGTGTCTACTAATGGTTAAAACTTCCATGACTCCAACTAGGACATGCGTCTCTTAAGGATGAACTTAAATTGAACCAAAAGCTAGGAAGTGCGCCTCCTAGGGGTGAAATTTCAATTTAGGAAGTGAATTTCCTAAACAAAAATATATTTGAAAGACCCAGACTAGGAAGTGCATCTCCTAGGGGTGACGTGTGATCTTCTCAATAACCTTTGTATAAGCATAATTGGTGCATTACACCTGAAAAATTCAAGCTTTGATGTGAACATAGCCTTCATCCTTGTTTCAGACAAAGAAAAACTTTTGAGTTTAAACATGGTGGTTAGCTTGTGGCCTTGACCTTGAGGGCTTGTGCTCCTTCACTTACCATGATAACTTTGATATCCACTTGGAAGACCTTGCTTGTTATTGGTTAACCACTTTATCTGTCAACCCTTATCAATGAAAACACCTCTGATTAGTTCAAGCCCAATACCTTATACCCGATGTATTGCTCAAGAATTGACATTTACCGAACCTTTACATTTCACATGAATCCCAAAGCACGTCGATCATTATCAAATCAATGAGCATATTGTTCTTTCCTAAATTATGCCGCTTTGATGTGCTAGCCAGATGTCGCTCTGTGCAATTGGAAAGCTAGTAGCAAACTTTGAAGTCATTTCTCACTTGTTCTGACCGAATGGACTCAAAAAGAGGAGTTGAACAAAACAAGAGGAACAGAGTAGGGGACAATGGAAAGACATGATATCAAACAAGAAAATTACCAAGTAGAAACTTATCACATATGGACACCAGCTCTAATGACTATGACTTGCATTTTTGGATTGAGCAGCCTAATCTATCAAGCAAGTCAAATGTTCTACTCTTGTTATACCTCTGTGCCATGAAACTGGGCTTCAATGCTCTGATCATCCTATCTGATTCACGATCCTTATTCGACTTGTAGTGCTCGAAGGGTTTTCACCATCAAGCCTCTCTCATTTTGCTCTTCTCTCAACTCACCATCGCCTTATGGTGCTCCTGAGAGTTTTCACCAATAAGACTCTCTCATTTTATCACTTTCTCTCTTTGTGCTGAGAACAAGGTATTACCCATGATTCAAAAAAATCATACTTTCACCACAAACTTGCTTTGGCATCCTCAAAAATTGGTCGGAAGGTCTTTCTTTGGACCGTAATGTAGGCTTTTGGACAGGGTTGGAAAGAAAGGGTGGCATGAAGGCTCAAAATAATTTATGATGAAAGGGTTCAAAATTACAACTTTTGGAATCAGATTTTTTGGCCAAAATTAAAACTTTTGCCTCAGTTTCTTGGTCTGGGGAATTCTTTTTTCTTTTTTTTCTTTTTGGATTTTTGTTTTAATGGGACCGAACCTTAGAGTAAGGCTGCTTACATATCCTTAACAGGAATCAGGTCGAACGTAGTTCCAACCTGACCTGACTTTTTTTCATCTTTCTTTCTTTTTCACTTTTTTTTCATTGTGTTTTCTTCTTTTTTTTCTTTTCCTTTATTTTTCTTCTTTTTGTTCCTTTCTTTTCTTCTTTTTTTCTCTTTTTCTTTTTCTTTTCTAGTTCCTAACTTTTCTTCTGATTTCAAAAGAGGGGTATGAAACAAAATAAATTAAGGCTCAAAAGGGGTAGCAAAAGATAAAAGTGTTTTGGGATAGCAGAATAAAATGCCTTCGTCATACCAAACTTTAGAAATGCCAAGTACAAACATGCAATTGAAAATAAGGAAAAGAAATCATACATAGTATCTATTGATGACATCAACACAAAAAAAAAAGCGCCACGGGGCAATACCTTTGTCCCAATGAATGACCCTTGCCAATCGAAGTAGATTTGACTCAACCTTATCTGGATGTGGAAGAATGCATTTCAGCACTGACTGATCTACCTCAAATTTCTTGAGAGACATTTCCTTGTTGTATGCTCACACCAACCTCTCGATTTCCCCGACCAACTGCCTCAGTTCCACTCAATTCAAGCTTCAGGTTATCTCAGAATGCGTGAATCTTTATTGTTTCCTCAAATGCATCCTTTTATCGTATTCAAAATTGTTTCATTTCTTCATGATTAAACTAACTTTCAAGACCAGGCTGAGAATTATGTGTGCATGTCATGTCACTACAGTCAACATGAAAATTACTATAAAAGGAAAAGTGACCTAAACAAAAACTAATTAGAACTAAAGAAAATAGGAGATTGCATTAGAAAGACGGTGAAAAGGGTTTGAAATAAACAAGCAAAATAGATTTGGGTTACAACCCTGGAACAATCCTAGATAACACTAGACGATTTACTACAATAAAACAAACTAGGCAAAATAAGAAGAACAGGGGTTTGAGCCACAAGACCATATCCAGATTACAACCCTGAAATAATCCGGACAATAGAAACGACTACAAAATGAACCACCAAAACTCATTCTTGGCTACCCAAGAAAGGAGTGTCTTTCCAATCACCAAGCTCGACATCTTGGCCACTGAGTTCCGCATCAAAAGTGCTGGGACCTTCACCAACTTCAATCACATTGTCTTCACCAGGCGGCTCATTGACTCCTTCGACCAACCTTTCATCATTGCAAACCATCCCAACAATTGGTACATTTTCATGTACCTGTAGAGGATTATGTGTGACACTTGGGGTATTACTGCCTTAGACCATAATTATCCCTTCTTGAACCATTCTTTCTATTTCCCTTTTCAAAGAATGACAATCTTCAATACTATGCCCTTGTACATTAGAGTGGTACATGCACCATACAGTAGGATCAAAACCTTTTGCATATGGGCCCGGAGTATAGCCAAGGAGCGGCTAAATCAGGCCAGATTATTTCAACTTTTCAAACAAGCTTGTGTAGGATTCTCCAATTGGCGTGAAACTATTTCGTTGCCTCTGTTCTGCTCTATGCCCCTATTTTCTATGGTTATTGGATTCTCGGAAATGTTGTGAAGGTGAAAGAGTATTTTGCGGTGCTGGTGTTCACCAGAAAGGGTGACCCAGTGGTTGAACAAATGACTGGACATTGTACGGTGGATAATGCTTAGGAGGATTATGTGGAGCTCGGGGATAGGTCTGGGGTTGAGGTTGAGGCTGTGTATATTGGTGAGGTAGACCCGCGGGGCCATGTCGTGATCTTGAGACAACCATGGCAACATCATCATGTTCCTTTTGACCCAGCAGGCTTCCCGTGTCGTTCTGAGTTGCTTGTGTTGTGGCTTTTAAAGCAGAATAGCTCATGATCTTGCTCGACTTCAGCCCATCTTCTACCATTTCTCCCATTTTTACCACATCATTGAAAGGCTTACCAATGACCGAGATCAAATGGCCATAGTAAGTGGGCTCCAGAGCTTGAAGAAAGTATTTAACCATCTCATCTTCTTCCATCGGAGGATTGACTCGTGCAGCTTGATCCCTCTAACGGACCCCATATTCTCTAAATCACTCATTAGGCCTCTTTTCCACCTTGGTCAGAGATAAGCGGTCTGGGACAATGTCTATATTGTACTGAAAATGCCGAGCAAAAGCCTGAGCCATATCATCCCATGTATACCACCTGTTGGCGTCCTGGCGGGTATACCATTCTAAAGCTGCTCCACTCAGACTCTGGCTGAAGTATGCCATCAACAATTCGTCTTTCCCCCCTCCGCCTCTCATTTTACTGCAGTAACCTCTCAGATGAGCTACAGGATTCCCATGTCCGTCATACAAGTCAAACTTGGGCATCTTGAACCCGGCAGGTAGTTGAACATCAGCGAACAGACACAAATCCTTATAGGCTACGCTCACCTGGCTTGCTAACCCTTGCATATTTCTCAATGACTGCTCTAAACTCTTTACCTTTCTAGATATCTCCTCCTGCTCCACGTTCTTGGGTGGTTTCTCAGTTTCAACATGAGGCTCAAAGTGAGGAGTGTAGGAGTAAGGATCTGGGACTTCGAAGGTGGGTTCGGGAGCATAATATTGGGTATCTAGAGCTTAGAACGCAGGCTTACAAGAGGATTGGTGAAGGGTGCTTGGTGGAGGGGGTACAAAAATAGGAGCAGATGTTGGAGCAGGGTATGAAGTTGTTTTAGTTGGTGGGGCATGAAAATTCTGAGACGAAGTGTCGGGGTAGGAGTGGTAAGGGATGAAGCCTGGTGCATGTTGTGAAGAAAGGTCAACGGTGTTCGGCATTTGGGCTCCGGATAGTGGTGGAATAGAAGCAGGGTTTTCTGCATAGCTGGTAGGGAATGAAGGTGGAGGGTGTCCCCTAACCCAAGCCTGATACATTTCTGCCATCTGATGTTTTACCCTACGGAGCTTCTCTTTCAGTTCCGATTCTGACTCAACAGTTTCCCTCGGCGGGTCCACAACTCCTGTGTCTGTTTCTTTGGTATTCATGACTGTCTGGCGCTTCGACCTAGTGTTGTAAGGATGATTTGCCAAGATGCCAACAAACTAACCACCTTCCTGAAAACTTAATTGGTAACAGGGAAAAACAGAACAAAGCCACCATGTTAGCGTTAGGGCATTTACAATAATAATTTCACATTGCGTGCAATGCACCTAGCAACAATTAACGGTTCTAAAATGACTTTGAGGGTCGTAGACTCATATGGCATCATCCCAGTTTGCTCATTTTTCCTTCCTCTCTTTCCTTTATGATTATCACTAATTTCTTTCTTCTCACCCCTCGCGTCCCACAAATTCATTATTTTTTTTTCTTTCTCTTTTATTTTTTCATTTTTTTTATAAATTTAAAAAAAAAATGATTTGATCGAACCTTATGTAGGTTGCCTACGTATCATGTTCCACATGAATCAGACCATGCGTAGTTCTGAAAACGTGGTGGCAAATAAACCAAAAAGTGAAATCTTTTGGATTTTTCATTTACATTTTTTTTTTGGTTTTCACATACAAACTAGGAAATAAAAGACTCTGACACCACCTAAAAGACTCGATACTACTGTACAAGGCCAGAAAATAAAGACAACATGAATGACAGACTCAAAATATAAAAGTTCTCAAACAACTCATGCATGCAAAGATCCTGACTGGAATGGTCCTAGGGTATCTGTCATGCTCAAGCTTTGGTAAGTAAATCCACACTTGTATGAGAAAAATAAGACCAAATAGAGTTAGTGACTCGATACACAATGCGACGCCACAACACCTACACATGCAAGACATGATTGGGCTATTTTTTGCAAAATGGACTATGTGGCCAAGGGTGGCTCTATTAGTGCAAACTCAACAAAGGTGACCTCAATCGCATGGAAATATCTCATTAAGGATTATATGACTTCAAACTCCCAATAATTATGGCCCTAGAAATTAATTTGCAGAAATGACCCATTTTGCAAAACAGCCGATATGGCCAGAAGTGGCTAAAGATGCAAACTCAAAAAGGACGAACCTTAAGGTAGTGGGACACTTAGTTGCGAACTCAAGATTCTGAGACATGGGTCAATGAACCACTTTTGCAAAAATATCCCAATTTTGCAAAAAATGACCGATGTGGCCGAACGTGGCTAGACATGCAAGATTTGGCTAAGACCCCGCGAAGTCAAGAACCTAAAACTCACTAGGAAGACCAGACCCTATATGGGTTGCCTACGTATCTCGCCCCGAAAGACGAGAATCAGGTATGCGTAGTTCAGGAAGATTGGATATGAAAGATAATTTTTTTTAAAAACACAAATTTGGAAAAAACATATTTTTTTGTCTTTTTGAAAAATGATGAAACATGTAAATTTATTTTGAATTTCTTTTTTTTTTTTGGAAAATAATGGGAAAGTGCAAAATCTTTTTGGATTTTTCATTTTCATTTTTTTTTTTGTCTTTTCTCGAAAAAGTTGTGAAAGAAAAATATAACTGGCCCCTACTTGGTTCATTTTTCACCCTTCTTCCCCAAACATCAGTCCGCCAAATGACCTTTCTACCCTCAAAGATGCAACACGTATCACATAGGGATAATTGAATGTCCTTTTAGGCCATGGGCCCACTTGACACAATTTTGACAGGCTTCCTAAGAAGAAACACGGTACCTAGGACCGAGCCCTACTAAGTCACAATGATATGATGCAAATAAAAATGACCTACAGGCTGACCTACATTTGGGGTTCACTAACAAGGCAATACAGGGGAGCGTATGGTCGATGGTGGCAGCTCAAGCTTTCCACCCACTCCATACGTCCGACGGCTCCCCCTCCTAAAATAAGGGTGACTCGACAAAGAGTTCGTGTACGCGATGCGTACTACGAAACTTGTTGCAGAAAGAAGACCCATGGATATGCAAATGATAACAGTTATAAAGCGGTAACACATAATGAAAAGCGATAAACAAATAACTAAAACAAACAAGAAATAAAACAAATAAACCAAATAAACAAAGTAAATAAAGAAAACAAACACTTCAACTGAATATCCTAAAAGCCAACAAAATCAAGTATAAGCTCGAACCTGCAAGTCCCCAGCAGAGCCGCCAGAGATGTCACACCCCTTTTTTTCAAACTTCACTAACCCTCTTAAGAATAATAAAAAGATTTTGTAAAGCTCGAAAGGGTTTTCAAATTTGAAAGTGACCAAAATTGTGTTTTAAAGGATTTACTCAGAGTCTCCACCTGACATTTGATTTCGGTGTGCCAGGTCACCGTTTTTAAAAAAAAAACATTACCTTCAAAACACATTTGACTCTTAAACAAGTTTGCACCAGAGATTCGGGTAAGGCGGTTCATTTGACTCGGGGAGAAAGTGTTAGGCATTCTCTGAGTCCCGTGAAAATCACGGTTGCGTACACGATCAAGTTGGCTTTTAAGATCAAATCGAGGTAAAAAACACAAAAGGAAAATAAACACGCAAAGGGGTTGAGGTCGTTCCCACCTAATAAAAGAAAAACGAAAAATAGAAATGAAAAGCAAAATCCTAAACTAACCTATACTATGACTTCTCAAAATGCTCGGCATGGTCTCCAAAATATTTACAAAGTTCTTCGGGGCATTCCCCGGAATCAAATATTTACAATTCTTCGGGGCATTTCCCGGATAAATTTAACTAAAACGGGCGACCTCTCACCTTAAAATAAATTAGAATAATTAAATAACAAAAGAAAAAAACTAAAGTTTGCCTACCCGCGTGTGGCCGTCCTAAATCATGCTACTAGCGATCAAAATTCATATAGCAAATTTTATTTTTAATTTTCGAACCCATGACCCGCTGTGTCCTCTAAATTTTGCCAACTTATATCAAACTAGAGTAAACAAGCAGAAGCACTTCCACATTTTTAATCTACCACGAAATTCAAAAGAGAATTAATAACAAGCAATTTCAACACTTATTGAAATATCAACTAATAGAAGTAGGATGAGAGCAGACCTTGAACTCGAATCTGAAATCCAATGAGAAAACAGAAACAATTTCAAACAAGGAACCACGACCAAGATTCAACGACGGACCTCGATTCGACACTCAACTATGATGGAAAATTCGACACCCTTTCGGCTCATTCAAACTCCACACGAGCATAACACTCGTATACCCATCTTCGAAACCAGAACATCAAAAGAAAGGCTGGAAATCTTTTGTAATATTTTCAAAATTTGGGTGGCCGCGTTTGATTTTTCTGGCGAGTCTGGTGATGGGAAGATGAAGAAAGAGCGGCGACGGTAGGGATCTTCAAGAGGAGGGGGTGTCACGGTTGTTCTCTGCTCCTTCTTTGTCCGTGTGGCTGTGGATTTTTGGTGGTGAGGGAGCTCAGCGGCTATGGTGGAGTTCCGGCGAGTTTTAGGGGGTGTTAGGTTGGTGGTCGTTTGAGTGGTCAGGCGGTGGCGGCATTTTTGTGTTTAAGAGGAAGAGTATTCACTGGTTTCTAGGTTTCTTCCATGGAGGTGAGTGGCTCGTTTTTCGGCGAGTTCATCGGGGTGAGGTGAAGTTCCGACGGCTGGTGAGTGAAGAAGGGTTGTGGGCGGCGGCGGGTTGCTGGCGGCGGCTCGAGTAGAGGGGATCTCCTAAGTGTGCTAAGGTTCTTTCTTGGGGGGCTCTTATTTTTAGGGTCCAAGGTGTGTGGAAGATTAGGAAGAAGAAGGTAGTATTAGGGTAAAGTATTGGGCCATCCGGATTGAGCCTTAATTTTACAATTTTTGCAATTTTGATTAAGAAATATATTAGTTTCATTCCTAAAGTAATATCATAAAAAATGTAAAAGCAATCCTTATTAATTAAAACAACTATATTATGACATGAAACAATTTTTTGGTATTTTCAAAGATTATACTACAATGAAAAAGGGATTAAAAAAATATCTTTTTAAGAAAAAATACCTAATACCTAAATTACATAGAGAAATATGAAACTATTTTTGTATTTTTCAATTTTGTGATAAAATAAAGTAAAAGAGTCAAAACAAGTTAAGATAACGATATTAGACCTAAACTAAATTGTTGTACGCTAAAATGTGTAAAATCTCTGGGAGGGTAAAAAATTACATGTCTACAAACACCTTGTCCCTGTCTGAAACTATAGTATTGGGCATGCCATGCAACTTAAACACCCCATTCATAAAAATTTGAGCCACGTCTAGAGCTGTATAAGGATGCTTAAGTGCCGTAAAGTGAGCAGCCTTACTCAATCTTTCCATCACTATAAAAATAACCTCCTTACCAGCAACTTTAGGTAGGCCTTCTATGATATCCATGGAAATATCTTGCCAAACTTTTTCTGGAATTGGTAAAGGCTGGAGTAGGCCAGGATATGCTACATTCTCTCTTTTGCACCTTTGGCAAGTGTCACGCTCTCTTATATGCTTGTAAACATCTTGTTTCATCTTCTTCTAATAAAAGACTTGTTTTATTATTTTGTATGTAGAAGTGATTCTAGAATGACTTTGTTGGATCAAGAAGCTGATTGGTTTTGAAGATTGACAAAGGAACTCAGAGTTGAACCAGGTCCTTCACTTGAGACATAGACACATGCAGAGTAAATGGCACGTGAGGTGCACAAGAAGGAGATAAACACAATCAGTGATCTAAAGAGATATCTCATGATCGAAAAGGTTCCAAATTGATAGGGAGATGGACTCCTTATTCAGTAAGAACAAAATCAAGATAAAGGAGGATTTAGGAAGTTGAGATCAACTAGAACTCTTCCACCAAGGAAGAGTAGCATCAGAATTCTAGTATATCTCTTTGTCTACTAAATCCTATATATTGTTCAGTGTTCTTATTGTACATGTACGCACAAAAGCAGAAGCAAAACAAGAATTGAGAGCACAATTAGCAAGGCAATTTTGCAAGCAGTTTGTGTGAGATTTAAGTGTGCGACTCTGAAGCTACTTGGACCAGCTAGAAGAACCAGTTTCATATGTTGTCTTTTAGTCTAGTTTATTTGTAGTAGGTGATTACAAATGGTACCTTTCATCTTTCTCTAGAAGCAATTGTAACAAGTACTGAGTGTTCAAGTTATAGTTAACTTGAAGTTTTTCGCAAATAGCTTGAGGCTAGTTTGCCATAAAGGGTTAGAGTTAATCCTTGGTTTTACAAAAGAGTTTATTTTGTAAATGTTGTTTGGCTCATTGATTTAATGAAGAGTTTGGAAAAATCCTACTGGGAAGTAGGTAGTGGTTTTTTCACCTTTGAGCCAGGTATTTTCTACGTAAAATTATTGTGTTCTTTAAATTCCGCATTTATTATTCTGTAAACTGTAGGAGTTGGAACACATAGAAGAATCTGGCCCTTCTATAACTACTGCACGCGAAAATTGGTCACCACACAAATCATCCCCCCCCTCCCCCGTGTGTGATATTGACGTAGATAAATAACAGACCTCCCATAAAACTGTCATGATAGAATTTCAGTAGTTGCTTCCTCAAAATAGGGCCAGCTCCTACCATCATCTTGCCCTTCCTGCTTAATACACCACCAGTGAAGGAATAATAAGGCTTAGGATTAGAAGCAGACTGAATACTATGTATCAGCTTTTGTAAATGTGGATCTTGATCCCAACTAAGTGACATATTATAATAACTTTAATGAAACTCCAGAAATACTGAAGAGTTGAATGGCTTCCTCCTTTCTTGAGAGAGCATCTGCTACAATGTTTTCCTTCTCCTTTTTATAGGAAATGGTATAGTCATAACCTAATATTTCACCAACCACTTCTGCTAGCTAGGTGTAGTGATTCTTTGTTCCAATAGGTACTTAAGACGGTGATGGTCTGTCTTGATCACAAAGTGCCTGCCCAAAAAGATAAAGTCTCCATTTCTGGACTGCAGTTACCAAAGCCAAGAGTTCCCTTTCATAGATTGATAGGGCTTTGTTCTTTCCTGACAACCCTTTACTAAAGAAGGCTATTGGTATGTTGTCGTGAATCAGCATTGCTCCAATGCCTTCACCTGAAGCATCAGTCTCTATCAAAAGCTCCTTAGAGAAGTCAGGCAATGTTAGAACATGATCAGAAGTAATAGCCTTCTTTAATGCTTCAAAGCATTTAGTGGCCAATGAATTCCAGGCAAAGTTTCCTTTTCTAAGTAATTCTCTAGCAATCAAGCCATAGTTCTTGATGAATCTTCTATAGTATCCAGTAAGACCAAGAAAACCCCTCAATCCCTTCAATGTGGTTGGTTGTGGCCAACTCAATACAGCTGGCACCTTCTGTTGATCCATGGCCACTCCCTCATTACTTATAACATGACCTAAATAGTCTATTTGTGTGACTTCAAAAGCACACTTGCTTTTTTTGACAAACAACACATGAGATCTTAATATTTGGAAATCTTCTTCTAAATGAATCATATGATCCGACTAGCTGGAACTATAAATGAGGATGTCATCAAAGAAAACCATAATGGATTTCCTAAGATAACTATGAAAGATCTGGTTCATGAGACTCTGAAAAGTTGAAGGAGCATTAGTCAACCCAAAGGGCATTACCATGAATTCATAATGGCCATGGTAAGTCCTAAATTTTGTCTTAGGGATATCCTGCTCAAACATCCTAATTTGATGGTACCCGGCCTTAGATCCAGCTTTGAGAAATACTTTGCCCCATGTAATTCATCTAATAACTCCTCAATAACAGGAATTGGGAACTTATCCTTTACTGTACAGATGTTCAATTCCCTATAATCCACACACATTCTCCATGTTCCGTCCTTCTTCTTCACCATTACAATAGGAGAAGAGTAGGGACTGGTGCTGTGCCTGATCACCCCAGAACTCAACATCTCATCCACCATCTTTTCAATTTCATCCTTCTGGATAGTAGGATATCTGTAGGGCCTTTTGTTGATTGGAGCAGTACCATCTTTTAAAACAATCTTGTGATCATGCTCTCTTGATGGTGGTAGTCCCTTGGGCTCCTCAAATATGTCCTTGTACTTTTGCAAAACTAAGTCTAGTTCTGCAGTTTTCTCCTGGTCTTGATCTTGGGCTACCAGTAAAAACAAACTAGCAGCCTCACTTGGATCCCCTTCTGTCAGTACTCCTACTGAAATCATGCATAATTCTGCTGGCTTAACAAGGAGCTTATCCATCCTTCCTGATTGTATGAGCTTAGCAGCAGGTGGTTGAATACCTCTCAGAGAGATCTTCTTACCCATGATAGTGAACTCCATTTTAAGTTTCCTAAAATTCTATAGGATATCACCTAAGGTGATCAACCATTGGATGCCCAGAACCATATTACATCCCCCAATAGGCAATACAAGCATGTCAGAGTCAAAAGATACTCCCTATATTTTCCATACCAGTTTCTTACAAACATAATGGTTTTGCACCTTATTACCATCAGCTACTGATACTGCAAAAGGAGCTATGGAAGTCAGAACACACCCTAACTTCTGGTAGTGTTAAGGTCCAAGAAATTATGTGTACTACCAGTATCAATGAGTACATGGACTACCTTTCCTTTGAATGATAATGTTACCCTCATAGTTCTAAAATAATGTGCACCATTCATGGCATGTACAGATACATAAGGTAAAATAGACCCTTATGAATCAGTCTCAGGGCCCTGGGCTATCATAGTTAATAATTCTGCTGGATCCAACATGACTTCTTCCTCCACTTACATCAATCCATCCCCTTCCTCTACTTCCATAGAGAAAAATTACCTCATCTTCTTACACACATGACCCACAGTGTATTTCTCATCACAATGGAAACACAATCCTTTGCATCTTTTTTCCTCCATCTCAGGACTAGTCAAAAGCTTAGGATTTTTGTAAGATGGCTTAGAACTGCTGGGGTAAGAAGGTTGTTGTTTTGGAAAAGTTTGGGAAGGTTTAAATGGCAGGTGGTTGTATCCTTGAGGGCAGGGAGTTGCAGGTTGAAATCTTGGGACATTTATAGGGGTATGGAGGATGGTATTAGTGAAAAAAACTTGTTTCTGCACTTCTAAAGTTTGTTCTTGGATTCTGACTAGGCTAATGGCTTTGGCTAGAGATCTAGAACCTAACATCTTAACAGGTGGGCCAATTTCTGGTTTCAATCCTCTTAGGAAGAAACTAACAACATACTCCTCCTGCAATTAAACTCTATTGAGTAATTCATCAAAATTATCAACATAATCTTGAACATAAGTTACCTACCTGAGATCTTTGAAATCACCCATGGGATCATCAAAAAGTTCAGCACCAAATCTAGCATAGAGGCATCTTACATACTCTGACTTCATGAAATTTTGATGCCATTGAAGTGCCCTACCCTCTAATTTGCAAGAAGCCAGTTTGAATTCTTCAGGAGTTTCATCCACATCGAAGAACTGTTCGCATTTGTACACCAAACTTTTAACCCAGTTCCATCAAACCTAGAGATAGCCACATCAACTTGATAGTTTCTGGAAGGATTTTGATTTTCAACAGGTTTGGGAGCTCGAGCTTCTAATCTTTCTTCATTCCTGTCCAAAACTGGACCATTAGGTGCAGGATTTCCTCCGTTGTTGATCATCATTCTTCTGATTTCCTCCAAATCCTGTGCCATTCTCGTTACTACAGAGTTGGTCAGTTCTGTAATAGAATTAACCACAGTATCCATGGATCCTTTGAGAGCATCAACATCCTTGCGTAATTTTACCATACGAGTAATGTCGCCCATTTCCCGTCCAAGTAATCACCAGCTCTGATACCAATGATATGTTCCAGCAAGTTCGAATTAAGAAAAGAAAGAGAAACCTAAAGAGTAAAAATGGAAGAATTACTCTTGAACAGAATCTCTAGAACTCAACTGTAATTTGAGTGTAAACGAGAGAAGAGAGAAAGACCATTTTATTGATATTAAGNATAATGATTACAGGAACGGATAAACACAAAGCCGCCCGGGGGGGGGGGGGGGGGGGGGGGTGATTTGTGTGGTGACCAATTTTCACGTGCAGTAGTTATAGAAGGACCAGGTTTCTCTACGTGTTCCAACTCCTACAGTTTGCGGAATAACAAATGCGGAATTTAAAGAACACATCAATTTTACGTGGAAAATACCTTGCTCAAAAGGTGAAAAAAATCACGACCTACTTCCCAATAGGATTTTCCCAAACTCTTCACTAAATCAATGAGCCAAACAACATTTACGAAATAAACTCTTTTGTAAACCTAAGGACTAACTCTAATCCCCTTGTGACAAACTAGCCTCTAGTTATTTGCGACAACCTTCAAGTTAACTCTAACTTGAATACTCAGTACCTATTACAAATGCTTCTAGATAAAGCTGAAAGATACACTTTGTAATCACCTACTACAAATAAACTAGACTAAAAGACAACAGATGAAACTGGTTCTTCTAGCTGGTTCAAGTAGCTTCAGAATCGCACAGGAAATTCTCACACGAACTGCTTACAAAATTGCTTTGGTAATTTTGTTCTCAATTCTTGTTTTGCTTCTATGTTTGTGCGCACCTGTTTAATAAGAACGCTTGACAATATATAGGATCAGTAGAAAAGAAGATATACTAGAATTCAGATACAACTCTTCCTTGGTGGAAGAGTTCTAGTTGATCTCAACTCCCTAGATCCTCTTCTATCTTGATTCTGTCCTTACTGAATAAGGATTCCATCTCCCTATCAATTTGCAACCTTTTCGATCAGGAGATATATCTTCAGATCACTGATTGTGTTTATCTCCTGTTTGTGATCACCTCACGTGCCATTAACTCTGCATGTCTCCAGTGATGGACCTGGTTCAACTTTGAGTTCATTTGTCAATCTTCAAAATCATTCAGCTTCTTGATCCAACACATAGGTATCAAATCTATATACTAGTACATTTGGACGGGAAAGTTAGTTATAACTAACAATTGGAAGTCACGTGCAAAACCCACCCATTCTAACTCATTCTAACAATCTCCAACAACCTGACTTCTTATTCCCTGTGTGAGCTTCTGATTTAGTAACTGAACTTTAGGATCGTAACAGAGAATGGGTTTTTGGATGTAGAAACACCATTAATAAGCGCTATGAAGCTTTATGCCCACCAATGTTTGATAAAATGTCTAAATGACTAAAACATATGTATTATTGCTAATATGGAATTCATTTGACTTGTATTGCTATGGATTAAAGTTGAAAAGGGTTGGTGAACGTCGTATTACGCTCAAGAATATGAAGTTAAGATATGTGAGGCTAACTCTCTATGTTTGGGAATGCTAATGATTCTTCCTACACTGTGTTTCTTTTACAGCGTTACTAATTGCCTCAGAAAGATAGTTAAGCTTAGTTTCTTGAATAGTTGCATAACGTCTATTCTCTATCTTTGTAATTAGTTCATGACTTTCACTCCGAACATTATGAGCTTAGTGCATAATCAATATAGACTTGTGTTTGATGCCCATGAGTCTCAGTGTAGATTACTCAGCATGTCATAAACAGCCGAAGCTTCAGTTCTCGCAATCAGTTTATGAATACATGTCTCAATCTAGTTCTATTCAGTATTCCAGTATCTTGTAACTCAATATGATTAAGTATTTTAGCATTTTGTATTGCAGTATGATTCTCAGGTCCTGATTTTAAATTCCTAAATGTTGAACACCTGTATTTGGGCCTGAGGCTGCAGTTTATGCTCTACACATCTTTGGGCCTGAGGCTGCAGTTTATGCTTTATGCATCTTTGGGTTGGAGGCCGCAGTTATGTATGCGTATACTTGGGCCTGGGGCCACAGCTTGTGCAAATATATGTTGGGACTGAGGTCACAATTTATTTCTTCAGATAAACATGTGGTTCATCATTCGAAAGATGGAGTATTCATATCCTTACTTCCTACTTGGTTATCAGTTATCAGTTATCAATTCATTTATCAGTTCTCAGCTTAGTCTCATTTTTAGCATTTACAGTTCTTTCTTTCAGTTTCTTTACATACCACTGCGATTCAAATGTACTGACGCCACTTTCGCTCGGGGCTTGCATCTCACGATGCAGATAATAATTTACAGGTTGACGATTCAGAGCGCCATGATTCTCGTACCAGCTATTTGGTGAGCCCCGGTTTTCATTATCATTACTTTACAATCTTTCAGTATTTACAGACAGTTAGTGTTCTCAGTACTTTATTAGCGGCTTTATAGACTAGAGTAATAGTTAGGCAGAGTCGACTTTTTATGTAAAGTAATGTAGGCTATAGATATGTTTCAGACTTATATTAGTGTTTTTGCACTTTGATTTATATCATTCAGACTTTCAGTATATCAGCATGCACTACTAAAAATTCAGGAAAAAACGACCACAAAAAGCGACCAAAGTTGGTCCCTAAACAGTGAAAAGCAACCAAAATGCGTCCAAACAGGCTTGGTCGCTATTTTGCTGGTCCCTTTACCATAGAGACCAAAGTTGGTCGCTAATTAGCGACCAACTTTGGTCTCTATGTTAAATTGACCAAATATTCAGAGGAAACAAAAAAAGAGACCAACTTTGGTCGCTATATTATTTTAATAATATAAATTTAGCAACCAAATTTGGTCTCTATTTTTAAATTACGTTATTTATTTATTTATTATTATACAAAATATAGCGACCGACATTGGTCTTTAAATAAAATATAATATTTTAAAATCTGGAAAATGGCGACCATAGTTGGTCGCTTTTTTATTAATTTGTTTTAAACAGAAGCGACCACAATTGGTCGTTAATTTCCAGAAAAAATAATTTTTTTACTAAATTATTTAATTTGTTTTAAACCAAAGCGACCACAATTGGTCGCTAATTTCAAGAAAAAATATTTTCATAAGTACAGACGTCTCTGTACCGATCCTTCAGACTCTACCAAGTTTGTTTGTGAATTGTGAGACCTAGGCAACCTAGTGCTCTGATACCAACTTGTCACGACCCAAATTCCCAACCTCAGGGATCGTGATGGCGCCTAACACCACACTTGCTAGGCAAGCCAATGTTAGAACTCGAATAATTTATTTCCTTAATTTATTACTTAAGCACAAATAAATAACTTCCAAAGGAACTTAATTAGAATAATTTCCAACAACAATAAAATAAAATGATAATAATAACCATTTAAATAAAACAGATCAGGAACTAATTTTGTAAACCACTCTAAGACTACCCAGGGTCTGGTGTCACAATCCACGAACTACTAAAGAATACTACAAATAATCGCCGAAAGAAATGGTGTAACTGTTCTAAATATACTAAAACAGTTTTATAAAAGTAGGAGAAGACTCTCGGGATCTGCGAACACCGGAAGATATACCTCGTGTCTCCGAACAAATAGATGGTTGCTCCAAAAATCTCTACTGCTGGCTAGTACCTGGATCTGCACAAAAGAGTGCAGAGTGTAGTATCAGTACAACCGACCACATGTACTGAGTAAGTGCCGAACCTAACCTCGGCGAAGTAGTGACGAGGCTAAGGCGAGGCTTTAAGAATAAACCTGTGATATTAATATATATACGATAACACAATAAAAAAATTCTACACGAACAAGAAAATATATATGAGACAATAATTGTAAAACAGGAAGGAAATCTAAACACATCAATTCAAATACTGCAACAATAATAAAGTAACACAACCGCCTCTTTCAAGCCTCAGCTATAACCAATCCTCAACAATTTCCAATTTTTCAAACTTTATCTTTGAATAAAAGTAGTGCCAAAATATGAAAATAATAATATAAAATAGGAAGTTTCAAATCATTGTTTTTCAAGAAGACAAAACAGTAAAAATAAACATTTAACTTTTCAAATATTTATTTTCTTTAAAAATCAGTAAAAATATAAATGCCCTCCCTTATCGCTCCTTGTTGCAGCGTGCAACCCGTTCCCACCTATCTTCCCTTATTGCTCCTCCCTAAATATATCACCCTTATTGCTCCTGTTGCGGCGTGCAACCC